>JACCPG010004997.1:0-23497 GCA_016069955.1 Drepana arcuata | reverse complement strand
TAATACACGTGGATATTAAGGCGATAAGAATATGGTATATTTCACGTGCCTCTTATGGGCACGATTTTTCCTGTGCAATAATACATTTATATTGAATTCGAGAATTCTTAGAAGGTATAATGAATTATGACAATATATTTTTTCATGCATATCCTCGTAAAGGGAGAAGAGTAACACCCTCTTTTCGCCCAAGGCATATTTAGGTGCCAAATTGCTAGATGGCGAGTCAGTCGCTGTTTCCTAAATGCGATTCATGCATATATTAAGAGTAGTCTATGGATTCATGCGTATACCTTTATACGCATTTGATTTTTGTCATAAAAGTATGCAAGTATCGTCATGATATTTTTCTTCATCGTAATACTGCTGCTAATTAATGCGTCATAAATTATTGTGCTAGCTCAGACACAAGTCCATTGGTTCAGACCGTCAGAGTTCTAACCTACAATTTTATTTTGTACGTAACCTTATATCTACTTAGCTAATAAGACTTATTATTATTATGTTTATCATATTCCTACATAGATAAGAGCCGTGGTGCCTGAGTGATCCGAGTAGTTGCCTGCAATACAAAGATCGCAAGTTCGAATCCCGACTGTACCAATGAGTTTTTCTGAACTTGTAAAAAGTGTCTTGAACTTGTGAAAGTAAAGTGCTTAGTCACACCAAGAGCTTTACGGTGAAGGAAAAGAACGAAAGGAAACCTGCAAACGCTTGTGAAGCAATTCAAAGGCATATAGTATAGTCGTGCTTGAGTAATGGCGCCGGAATTGCCATCTGTCACGTTAGCAGCTCAAATTGTTTCTGGCGGAGTGTGGGTGTGTGGGTACCTATACACCTTGTGGGAAGGCGTGAGGATATATTATAAATTCTTACATAAATAATCCAGCGATGACTGCTAGCTAGCTTGTACTTTAGAGTTTCATACGTTGAAGTGTATTTATCAAGAACTCACCACAAACTTGTTCAGACGATACGAATCGCAAAGCTGTGGGACTATTCGTGTGAAAATCTACGTACGTAAAGTTAAAAACCAGTGACCCTCTCAACGTTTCAGCCTTTGTGTCATGTCATTCATTTACACCTAGCTACTAGTTCTGAGTCGCTATTGATACTGTAACGACAAGCCAACTAGGTACTTCCTCAAGACAAAAGCTAAACGAATAGCTATTTTATTATTACATATTATTATTTAACGATTAATATTTTATTATACTACGAAAGCTGCTAACTATAAAATATCCCTGACTAGCATCGAATGGTAAGCACTTACCCTTAGCGGACAATAGCAGGTAGCGCAATAGGCTCGTGCGATGCCTGTTTTATATTGGGTAAAGTTGCTGTGGTAGCAGCATAAGCCCTAATGGGTCCCCTTCTTATTTTATACTACAAAGGTGGCGAGATAAGCAAACACCTGATGGTAAGCGGTTATTGTCGCCTAAGGACGCATATCAGGGCCAAGCGCGCATTGCCGACCAAGAAGTAGGTAATCTTTGTTCTTTACATCTTTAGATATTTTCCTTTTGCCAGCATGGCTATTCAAACACTGTTAAACACAATACTATGCAATAGCAGGACCTTTTCTCATTACCCCGACTAGAAAGTATGCTATTAATATAGCTTTTTTTGTTTTTTATACTAAACTCAACTAGAAGCTCGAACGAGGAACTAGTAATTAATATGTTCCTGAACAGAGACATGTTATAAGGGACTCCATTTACCCGACATATTTACATGGAAGTTTAAATTGAAAAGGTAAATTTGTTGTTAACAAGGTTTGATTCAGTTATGGAGTTACGCTTGGTACGCAGTCTCAATTTTACAACTTTGCTTAAAGCTCGACACTTACACCGAATCCAGTTTATTCCGGATTTCCACCGAGCCTTGCACCGAAGGAATTTAGGAGTAGCTTAAGGGATCTTTTCGACTAAGAGTTAGTAGTATTATGTAACGTAAAACAATAATCCCATTATGTATTTAATTTCTTTTAATTTTGTTGTTGTCCCTGAAGTGGCTATAGTTTCGATTTATGCTTACAACGACAAATTAGGCATATTTTTTGGAAATTTCTTTGTTACTCGTGGAGTTAAAAACAATATAATTATACATACATATATTGAAACTAATAAAAAGTAATTGCCACGGTGGCCAAGTATTTTGAGTAGTTGCCCAGTTCGAATCCCGACCATTCACCAACACCACCATTACCAATAAGTTTATCCGTACTAAGTATAGTGGTTAGAGGAGTAAAACATCGATAGGAAACTTGCATACGTTAAAATATATCTCCAGCGAAATGTGGGTGTGTGGGTACTGCATACACATAGGCGTGAAGATACATAAAACACCTCAGTAGTGAAAGCAAATGCAAAAAATATACGTAGCTGAGTATACTGTAACACGAGCCAGTTTAAAGAAATTTAAAATTATCATGAAAATGTTCCGTTCTATTGTAAACCTACGCGTATTGTAAACTTTCTTGCAAGCTGCATTATATATAATGCAATATGCATATTGAGATAAATCGCAAACGACTTGATATTTGTTTTAGCTCTGCAATCAATCAAGTATTGAAGTTTGAATCTCGACGATGTGTCTCTTACATCAAGCTCCAAATAAAATATGGATGCCCATGGAAATCATAGTTGTCCTTAATCTAAATTGACTGTGGACAGAGGGTATAGATATATTATACTCTCTGCCTTCCCCGTAAGGGACTCAGCGTGATGATGATGACTATAAACATAACACAACCGAGCTATTTAAATTAATTGTATATATTTTCTTGATAATATTGTTGAACTAATTAGGGTTCTCTTAATGACAGTACAAAAGGTTCTGTAAATACCTTAATTCCTTTGCCTGTCAGGATTTAAAACAAAAACACAATTCCATAAAAATATAGAAACAATAAATTTAGCTGATACATCAAAGCAATACAGACATTGCGTGGTAGAGAAAAGTGTAATAATATTTAATATTAGAGAATTGTTGCAACGTGTCGAACGTGCTCGTTAGTGGGCACCTAATTGTGCGCGCGAGTTGCAGACATCATCACGTGCCGATTTGTAATATAATGGTGGTCTTCCTTAACTTTTATCATGTAAAGATACATTTATTATTAATAACCAGAAGTAGAACGTGAACGTCCGTTAAAATTTCATTGTTTTCTTCATATGCAAATTATGTTGGTCACGTATCACTCCCATCCTAAATATATGTACCTCATAAACCCCAATCGATTGCTACACAGCTGCTACACAACTGCTACACAGTTTTACAACTATTGCAGATGTTTACGTGAAAACTGTTAAGATTTAATTTTGATTATTGCTTGAATAAATTCTTTTAAAAAGATTTCCGAAACGATTGCTTTGTTCCATTTCAGAGGGATTCGGTGTGATGATATTTATTTATGAATGTGTTAGAGATGTGTGTAAGGTTGTATTTTTCTAATTTCCCTTAATTTTTTACACATGCACAACAACCTTATGGTTTTTTGTGATAATTTAGGCATAAAAATTTTAGATACATACCAATAGTCTTACATTTTTATCAATATGACTTCGCAATCTTGTTAACATACACCAAAACTAAATAACTCGTAACGAGATAAGTCTTAAACAACCCAAATTATACCTTAGGTAAGCTATCGGTAAATACACTTAAGCTTGTCCTTAATCGGGGATCGGGCTGCTGCGAGCGGTGCACGTCTAATTCAATCCAATCTACCTATAGTGAGAGCAAAAATAAACTAAACGTAATTCAGCAAATACTGTCAGGGAATTGTGTGTTGTAACCGCTTCATTTATGTTGGCACGTGTCAGGGTTGACTTCAATTGCTTATTAGCTCTCCGGGTCTGTTGCCTTAACTCCTTAGACCGAGTGAGTTGTAAACTCTTTCGAGCGTTTCGCGATAAGCTTTTCAAATACCCGAGAAAGTTGAGAGTGAAATAAAATTGTATTGCAGTTATTTTTTAAGATAATATGATGATGTTTCTATAAGTTCTGCCTAAGTTTTTTGACGAAGGTGGTTAGAGCGAGAATGGGGAAATGATGAAAACTGGAATATACCTTACCATACATATTTATTTTAGTAACAATTTGCATCGCTTTAATAAAGGCATATTTTACTTTACTCTTGCCTACCTTACTTGTTGATGTTTATATAATGTGAACCTTATAACATAGCAACAAGGAAAATTTTCATATTAAACACGACAGACCGCAATATGGGTAGTACTAAATAAATAGTGCATCTGACATCAAAGCAAGAACATGTACTTTGACACGGAACATAGTAATCAGAACATCGTCCCTGCACTTAACTTTGAAATGATTGCAATAAACAATAATTAAAACCAGTTGCCTGTCAGTTCACAACTCAAAAAATTCTGATTTCCTTTAACATTTCGTTTTAAAGGCATCTAATATATCAATTTGCATTGGCTATATAGCTGTTAACTATAACAACAATTAATAATATTTACAAAGAACAGTTGCAACTAACTACTTACAGATAAAATATTTGTCCCAAATCGGTATCCCGAGGTAACGTGCCAAGAAGACTAGCAGCATTGCCACGCTGGATAGCAATGCTGATTCTCTGAGCGAGATATGTTCCAGCCAGCCTGTCACGAGAGGTCTCGACTAGACGGCGCGAGACCTCTTTAAAAGATGGTGAGCCTCAGGACCCCAAGGCCCCAGAGTTTCAACCGCAAATGCAGCAAATATGTAACCTGACCCGAGACAGGCATACTTGCGGCGCTTGAGGCACTCCTGCTGAGCAGCAGCGGCGCCGGCCGCTACCGATGTGTCAGAAAGATGGGAAGGAGCCAGTGTATCGACACACGTAGCGTCCCACACTAAGGGCCGACCCATCCTCCATGGCATCAGAGACATACCGTCCGGCCTCCGGCCATCGCCGCGAGCGAGACCGACTGGTTCCAGCACAGCAGGCACGCCGGCTCTGACCAGAGCCCGGCGTATCAAGTCATTTATGGAGGAATGACGTGATATCCGGCCGGCACTGCTGATGCAGGATAGATATCAATTTGCATATACAAACATACCTTATATTTTCTATTGTGAAATAATATATATGACGATATTAGCCGCCCAATGCAAGTATTATATAAACGATCTATTGGTTGCCGCACTTAGTAGAACTTCTACGAGGCTATGAATTGAGCGACGTCCTAGTACTCTTTCGTTTTTATATCGCGCCCCCAAACAGTTTATAGGTTTGAAATTTGCCACTACAAACAGCAAACTCTAATTGCTTTGCTTTACGAGTCCAGTAATATGTCCACTTATCAGAACGATTTCGTTATAAGACCGACAACTTCCAACCCGAAATTGTTCGATTGGAAGAATTTTTCAGAGAGCTAATGTCTCTCAAATTATGTCAGTTTTTGCTTCATTGCATAGCAGTTTTATTTAAGAAATACCTATGTAAATACATATAAATATTAATTCAATTTCGTCAGTAAGTAAATAAAGCCCAGTTGAAATAACAAAAAATATGTGTACAGCTTTCAATATGCATTTATTATCTTCTTGCAAAAGCACGCAGGAAACCTCCGTTGTAAAAATAATGCATTGTTTCATGCTTAGCTTATATTGCGGAAAGCCAACTTCAAGAGTTTTATAAAGCCTTCACCGCAACACTAGACGTGTACTTGTTGCTAGAGTATTCTTTTCTTGATTGTAATCAACACAAAATACTATCAGTATAAGAAAATCAGTGCATATACGGCTACATCTGCTACGGATAGGTGTGTAGAAAGGGCTTATTACGAGTATGTAGGTACACATATGTAGTTTGCTTGTTCTTAATTTTTTTTTTAATTTCTTGGTTTCTCCAGCCACAGAGCGAAAATCTTTATATATATAATTATTCTGTGTGCGTGTATGTGACTGAATTCCTCTTAAACTGCTGGACCGATTCCAATGACTTTTTTGTGGATTGGAGAAGCTTTAGATTAGGTTGAGATTCGCAAACCCGATAGGTTCCGGAACTTTATTATTTTTACACAAGCGAAGCTGGACGGAAAAGCAGTATTATAATATTTCTCCATATACGCCTAGTAGGTCTAGTAGGAACAAATAATACAAACCCCCATACTATCAAAACGATCATATTATCTAAATTACATGCGTCCGGGTAACACTTCTAATGACATCAATTAATAGTATTTGTAATTTCGATTGCGTTTCATTAATTAAATACTATTTACATTTGATAAATCACACTGCACTAGAATCATTAACTATATTATTCGCATTTCATAAAGTCCCATTTACTAGGATGCTATGAGTGGTATATGATTTGATTCAATAAAAGGACATTTAAATGAACATAAATATATGTTTAATAAGCACGTGGCTACTATATAACGTTTATATTAATACAGAGCGAAACCTTTTATTAGCCTTTCAAATAATGTATAATTCTTAAGTCTATATTTGTAATAACGCCGTTGGTTTTACAACAAGAATACGCAAAAACATTTACAGTAATATTTGTCGTTACCGAAATATTCTATCAAAACATAATAAATACTGTATAAAATAATAAATCAAAAGGTAGAGTATTAATTACAACTTGATACCACTAAAATGCAAACGAAATCGCGACCCGCCTGATGATCAACGTTTCTTTATTCAAAATAAGGGATTATCATTTGCCTTCTCCTTTTCCTACTTCTATTTCTGTCATAGATAAATATCTATTAATATTATTTTAGTTTAAAAGAATTACAATATATTATTAAGGTATATTTTGATTTATCATAGAACGAACCTATAGTGGAAAACATCGTTAGGTTGACTGTATATAGTTGAGAAAGAATTCAAAAGAGTAGGTGCTGGAAACACAGCGACGGACTCGCGATCTGTCACGTAAGCACTTAAATTTATCTCTGGCAAAGTTAGGCTGTCGTTACAAATCGGCTTAGGCTTTCGGAGACTAATGTGGGAAAGGCTAAATATATACATATACTCAATGCAATTATAATTTGTTAGCATTTAACTACTTAAAACGTACAAAAAACACAGCCCTTCCGGTTTTTTTTAAATTAAATGTACATAAATACATATAATCATACCGAGTCCGACCACGAGATAGGTAGCGAGAGTAGAGTACCAGTTCTCGCTGGACTTACAATCACACCACTTTCGCTCAATCTACATTTCTATATTAAAACTAACTGTGCCCGCGACTTCGTCCGCGTGGGATAGTGATTTTTTTTATTTACTTTGGATGTGTGTGTGTATAGCGGATGCCTACGTCATAGTAGCTTTATGCATGCAAAGTCTCAGCCCAATCGGTTTAAAATGAAAAAATTTCCATACAAACTTTAATCCCCTATTTTATTCCCTTGAGGGTTGAATCAATCAAAATCCTTTCTTAGCGGATGCCTACGTCATAACACCTGCATGCCAAATTTCAGCCCGATCCGTCCAGTGGTTTGGGCTGTGCGTTGATAGATCACTATGTCAGTCAGTCAGTCATCTTTGAGTTAAATATATTTAGATTTGCTTGCTTTTTCAGATTAACAAATTTACATACCATCAATTACTCCGTTCCTTTATAATATAAGTGTAGATAAACCCTTGAGGGTGTAAAAGGCTCATCGTTTTGCCTCTGACGTTAAAACTAGCTTGTTAACCGAATCTACACAAATAGTGGGGCTTGTTACTGTAACTTAACTTGTTAATTTTGTTGCGGGCACTGTTACTATTTGTCACAATTGAGACTGCAGCGATACGCGGAGCACAAACATTTTCAGTTTTAGTTATCTAACTAGTAATTGGAGCCTAGGTGGCCACGGTATGAGTACATCATTTGCAAACTCAAGATAGGAGGTTCAAACCCCGTCTGTACTTTTTTCTGAACAGCAATTGCAGCTTCTAGCCGCGATGGCCTATGATTATGGTTAATTACACCACGAGCTTTATTGTTGAAAGAACAATCGAGACTAAAACATTTAGAAGACATTAAATGAAGTTTCTAAAGTCCGGCCTGAGAGATGGTGACAGATTAGACCCTAGTTGACCCTAGTTCAAAGTAAATCGTTACCTGCAATTAGCTAATAATCGGTCTTTGTAGAATAGGTAGTAATGCATGCACCCCTGGTACATTTTCCTTGTTTTTTTGTAAAAAAAAACACATTGATGGCAAACAAGCTTGCGGTCCGCCTGATGGTGAGCGGTTACCGCCGCCTATGGCAGAGGCTCCAGTTCCAACGTGACAGCAATACTCCATATGATGCCGAACTTACGACTTATAAAGTTACAGCCTTTACGCTTAGAAGTACTGCTTAGGTCTGTCGAGCATACCGAGCTCCCTGAATGCCAGTTTAGCCTTGTCTTATAAATGGCCACGGAACTGAACGTCACTAGAAATGTCAACTCCAAGGATCCCAATGCTTCGAGCTGTTCAGGGGAGTTTACTGGAATTTAAGTGAAAATTGTTTCACCCATAATAAACGATATACAGGGACCAAGAGCCCACATCTAATACTATTAGTACGTAGGTTGCTTTATGTAATGAAATTCTCATGGCGACGATTGCTCATATACCTGGAAATAAAGCCAAGTACATTCATTCTGACTACCTTTGCCATAAACTAACGCAATTTATAGGTTGCTCTGCTACTCGTAGATTTTAACATTTCCTTTACAAACGATTTATTGGAAAACTTGAAGGGTTTCGTTTGAGCCAGTTGATAAACTTCTGTGAGAACTGGGAACGTAATATTCTTTCCGATTTCCCTGACACACGATGCATGTAAAGCTGGAGTGTCGTGAATAGTGGAAATCTAATATTACCCGCCGCGTACGTACGTACATATTTCTTATTGCTGTATTATTACGCACAGCTTCATGCCACTGTGAATATGTATGTACATCGAGGAAACTTTATCTCATAACAATATAGATACCTGGTAAGGAATTTTAATTTGTATCTTATTGTCAGGATTATTTGATATATTTTTCATTATTTCCACATAAATAATAGTAATATTAAGAATTTATCTTTTTTATAAAACTGGAAAAGTCGAGCTAAAATTGCGTTATCAATGGCATACCTCCCTTAAGTTTAGTTAACTAAAGAAGGTATTACCACATAGGAATATGGGTATGTACATAGGTAGGTTGGGTTGTATAGAAAACTACCAAATTTCTACTAGTAAAATAATAAGAGTTGCTCAGTGTTTTCAATTGTCACCTGTGAAGCCAAGATAGTTGATTCAAGGGCCGGTATTCAAGTTTATAGACCTCTATGTGAAGACGTTCCTGAAAGACAGTGAAAGACGATAGATGCCAACTTGGCAACTTGTGTGGTTGCTAAAGCACCTCTGGCAATTCCATTCAAGGATATTGTGAGAACGCAGAAGATGGAAATAAGCCAGTTCAGCCAAATGTTTAGTGGTTACTATACCCAGCCTATGTGATTGCGACCATCGCCGCACTAGAGGAATCGTTTACCGCAAGTATTATATATATAAAAAAACTCTTTCAACTCTTTACTAGTATAACAGCAAGATCCGAATAAGATCATACAAACTAAAAGATGTATATTAAACTATTATCTCACAACCACATGTAAAAATACTGAAAAACAGTTTATCGTATATCCTCTGTAATTTTGGAAATCAAATTTGAACGAAATATAGTTCGCAAACAAACTATATTAACCGTAACGTATCCTAAACGAGCTCAAAATTAAATAAAACCTTGGCGCAGTCGTACACAACTGTCACTTATAGGTATGCAAGTTTCGGTTCATGACGATTATAGTAGTTTGCACAACATTAAAGAAATATTTGGAAAAAAATATTTCTGTTAGCGTTCACGCTATCCGATTTCTATACTTTGTATTAGCAAGTAGTGCGAAATAGTGCGAAAAAGCTGCGGAAGAGTTTTCCGCAGCTTTTTCGCACCACCTACCTCAATATCTATATCGAGATTGCGTACCCAATATCGATTTTAGTTTTTTTCCTTCGTTGGCATAATAAAAGAATATTAAAAAGAATTTGAACGCTGTTGCTATCGAACAAAAAGAACAATTGTTCAAGGAACTTCAGATATATCACGTAATTAAAAAATCTGATTGAATTGTTTTTTTTAGGTAGATATTTTGTGAAGAACAACCACTTACAACCAAAACGCTTTAATGCGCTTGTCTTAACTTAATTTAAGACAAAAACTGAACCGATAAAATGAATAAAAGTCCTTGTCTTGCGGAAGGGTGTCAAGGAGGCAAGCACTATTGATATATCTCTATACCACGCAATGTTAACCGCAGATAAATGAGCGGAACAGATGTGATTTTAGCTGCCGTTTGCATTCAAATCTGCCGTTGGTGAGTGACTTAATAACATTCATATAAGAAAAAAACAATTGATATATATATATTTCTTACGTTTATTCCTGCAAATTTGATTGCACATGCGAACTTGACCAGTCGACCTTTATTTGAGTGATGCAGTGACCTTAAATAAGTAAGGCGTGAGGATATAATATTATTATTATTAGCTATTTAACAGAACCTTATGGTTTTCTTAATGATTTCTGAAAGAAAAACGCAAAATTAATCCACTTGTTTGATTGTGAAAAGTGATCAAAGCCTAGCATAGCAACTCGCGCTCGCAACACGGGCCCCGCGTTACATCGAGCGCGGGTTGCAAAGGGTGGAGTGGGGTAAAATTGAAAGTTCTAGGGCAGCGCAATTAGACAGACGGCAACTGGAAAATCGACGCGTCCGGAAATCGAAACGACTTAAATTCGAACGAAGATTGCTTTTTAATAGTCAATCAATCTAGTGTTTGTATTACATATTTTAATATCGATAGTCAACGATTTCACCCGCCATTTAGCTTAAAAGAAAAACTTTTCTTGCGCGGCTCCTAAGGGTAGCGTGATATTAAATATATACTAATATGATAACTAATTCTATACTAATAAATATGAAAATTTGGATGGACTACTGTTTGCTACACAATCACGTCGGATTCCAGTTGGCACACAGATCCCTTGTAAGCCATATCGACACATACATATGTTTATTCCGAAAAAAAAAACAATTACACATATGCTAAGGCTTATATATTTATTATATAAATAAATATTGAATGCGAGTAAGACCGAATTGGTAGCCAATAAATTCCTTAATAAATTGGCTACATAAAGAAATGTTCATATCCGAATGGTGTTAAAAGTAAAACGAAGCCACGAAATGAAAACGTATTTGAAATAGTGGAACACTAGTACGCTGCAATATTTTTCCACAAAATAAATAGCTTGTGTAGAAATTTTAAATCAAATTACTAATTGAGTGTCACGTCCTACTCCTTCCTTACATTACTTAATAAATCCAGAAACGTAGCTAGAAAGTCGTTAACTGCGCTTTGGTATTAAAAAGAAAGTCGAGCCCTCCACTCCGAGGCTTTCATTTCAGTTCAAGTCTGCGGTGGTGCTTTTGTCACTCGCTCTCAGGTTTGCTATGCTGTAAATAAAGGTAATACATCTTTATTGGTTCCAATAATAAGCCTTTTTATGCCTAATACTTTAGCAGCGCAATAATCTAACTTTAAAAAATAAACGTAACATTAAGTGTTAAATATGTATTCGAACAAATATAGTTGAAGCGTATTGATCTGTTCCATCTTTTCCGGTTAAATGCGTTTTCCAGTCTACCACGCTTGTAATTTGTATGTAGGTGTAGCGTATTGAGGCGTGTATGTGATGCTTTATAGTTGTGTGAGTGAGCCACGTGTAACGTAGGCTCCGTGCGACGCTGCGCTCCTGGTACTTTGCTCTCGCCGCTGTAAACGATCTAGTTTGCGCGAACTTCGAAGCGGAAAATATGCGTCATCAAAGCAAAATGGACTTTTTGAATTTCTGGTTATAATTATAAATGATAAAACACTTAACTCGTACTTTATTGCAAAGTGTTTCATAGGAGCCTTAAAATAATAAACTGACTAAAACTTCTGTTCTACTAACAAATATGCAAAGAAAATAGATATAAGTAACTTCTTTGGCGACAAGTCAGTGCACAAAAATGTCTCTCAAATAGTAGAAATTCTGTAAATACAATGAAATGGTACTACGAGCAAAATAACTACTAAAATATCTTCACATCCAAGTTTTTCTATTTGTCTTTATTTCAATGCACGTATACCTTTTACCGATATATGACGTATCATTTACACCGAGCCGCTACTAATTGCCATTTGCAACATCTCGCCACGGAGTTTATAATTGAATGCAACATAGAATCAGCTGTATCTATAACACAGTTTGATGTGTGCGCAAGTTAGAGCTCTGCAATCAAGCCTCTTCTCTGGTGACCGTGAGCGCGGTTACACCGGGCTACGGTAAAGGGGCCAAACTAGCAGAGCCGCTACGAACGCTCGTAACCACTTTGTAGACACATGCATATTCACAGGCTGATTGACGCGAATCAAATTCTTATTACGACGTCACAGGCAATTAATTGGCACGCTGGAACCGTTCGCCTTCAGAGAATTACAGGTTTAATTGACTGTGATAGGCGCTGTCGATGAAGCGAGGTAATAAGTTTATTTACATCACATGGTAGGGAATTAGCAATCGATAAAGTTCTAGGACTAGGGAGTTGTGCTTTTTATATTCTTATTTGACGAACTATAAGTATTTACTTTTCTGTTCATACGTATTATATATGTACACACTACATACACTTGTTTCTTTTATTTTTAACGTCATCCTTGATTGTTCGATCGAATTATTTCAGTAGTTGGAACGTGATCTTCCTCTACTTCTCTCAAACGCGTTTTTAATGATTTGAACAAATAAGCGTGTATACAAACATTCCATGTGTTTATGCTAAAGAAACATACGTTCTAAATAATATCATATCATCAAGTCCAATCACTAACGGGGTAGGCAGAGATTATAGAGCGCCAGTTCTCTCTAGACTTACATACCTCTTTCACTTGGTCAGTCTCTTCATACATGCTCGTCGGTTTCGAGTTTCGAGTTTCTAAATAATAATATAGTTATCGATTTGTTACATAAATGTCAACTTCCATCGTCAAGACAAATATACAAACTGGTCTTGCATTGGAATGGTATTGATTCTTCGAATCTAAAATAGATGAAGCGGGCATTCAAATGACTTGCATGTTTTACAACAAGAGTTAGGAGGGAGTACGTATAGTAAGTAATTTAACGATACGAGTTTACTTTGCAATACGACGAACGTATGCTATATTTGTCAGAGCTCTTGGCTATGAAACTTGAGGCCGCTGGTTCGAATCTCGCTGGAGGCGGATGTTTCTGTGATGAACACAAATATTCGTACTTTCTTCTGGGTTGACCTAAGTTATTTGCATACATATCTATATTATCAGTTTGATCACTGTTAAGTTCGCATTGAACACACTTTACTAAATTGGGGACTAGGTCAGTTTATTATTACTAATTTGTAGTTCAATTGGCCCACATTGTCGCCAAGTAGGTACACTTCGTCATTGAATGTAATGAGGACAACTTTAGACATGCATTGGTATTTTATATTAATCATATATTTCGTTTCCATTTATTTACAATAACAACAATTAATAATATTTACAAAGAACAGTTGAAAAAACTACTTACAGATAAAATATATGTCCCAAATCGGTATCCCGAGGCAACGTGCCAAGAAGACTAGCAGCATTGCCACGCTGGATAGCAATGCTGATTCTCTGAGCGCGATACGTTCCAGCCCGCCTGTCACGAGAGGTCTCGACTAGATGGCGCGAGACCTCTTTAAAAAGATGGTGAGCCTCAGGACCCCAAGGCCCCAGAGTTTCAACCGCAAATGCAGCAAATATGTAACCTGACCCGAGACAGGCATACTTGCGGCGCTTGAGGCACTCCTGCTGAGCAGCAGCGGCGCCGGCCGCTACCGATGTGTCAGAAAGATGGGAAGGAGCCAGTGTATCGACACACGTAGCGTCCCACACTAAGGGCCGACCCATCCTCCATGGCATCAGAGACATACCGTCCGGCCTCCGGCCATCGCCGCGAGCGAGACCGACTGGTTCCAGCACAGCAGGCACGCCGGCGCTGACCAGAGCCCGGCGTATCAAGTCATTTATGGAGGAATGACGTGATATCCGGCCGGCACTACTGATGCAGGATAGACCATGGTGTCCGGAGTCGTTGACAATATCCCCGCAGTGACAATATAATATTGTCATATAATATAATATGACAATATCCCAAAATGTAGGATGGAAATAATTGCTACGAATGCAGTTTAAATTATATATTTCAACAGCAACAGTTTTCTTTTGTTCACCTTCGTTTTGGACGCCTTACAATCGACACGCCATATATCATATATTATTATATATTTTGTCAAGAAAATAATTATGGTAAGCCTTTCGATCCGGCCCCTTTTTACCAATGACTTTATCTATACTTATTTTTTATATAGCTTTTTTAGCTTCACGCCTTCCCTCAAGGTTCCCCGAAAGGGTAGGCAGAGATGTGAAGATTCCATCGCCGCTATATAGTGTTAGTGATAGTCCCATCCACGAAGTCGCGCCCCACCAAATTTAATTTGAGGAGGTCACGGGATGCGGGGAAATAGCGAAGAATAGAGGGTCGTGGCTTCGTGGATGGCGCTATCTATACTCAAGCACGACTATATACATACCTACGCTTTTGTTATTTTTTCAAACGTCTTCTGTTGATGTACCTACTAAGTATTTTTTATCAATTTTATCATTATTATTAGAAGAGAGGTAGGGCATAAGGGGTTTCCCGTTCGAATTTGGAGCTGCCCGACTGGGGCAGGACCTCCACCTTATAGAAGTCCGTTTTTTTTTTGTATTGTAATTTAATTGTATTTCTTTGTTTTATTATATTTAATTGTAATGCCATTTTGTTATGGGTCAAGTGCCTGAAATAAATTTATTTTATTTTATTTATTTATTATTTATTTATTATTAGTCCCATTGTGCGGCCAACACAGTATAACTCTCCGAACACAGAGTGGAAACGTGCAAGTGATACTTCGGTATTGCAAGCGTAAATAGGCTGCGGTAACCGTTTTCCATCAGGTGGGCCCGTATGCTTGTTTGCCACTCTAGTTGTATAAAAAAAAAAACTCAATGATTCCATTCGCATCAAAATGAACTCATTGAGACGATTTAATATGAAATAATTTATTTGCCGTTTTATTTGCATTTCATTTTTAAAGGAGTAGTGATTGTTACATGTATGAAGAGACTGATGAATGTGGACGAAGCGAAAGAGGTATGCAAGTCTAGAGAGAACTGGCGCTCTATAATCTCTGTCTACCCCGTTCGGGACTCGGCGTGATGATATGTATTATGTATGTATGTTTCTATATGTGTGTATGTTTCTATAATATGTAGTATATATCCTCACGCCTTCCCACAAGGGTCCCCGAAGGGGTAGGCAGAGGTGTATAGGTAATACCCACACACTCACTTTCCGCCAGAGGTATATTAGGTGCCAACGTGACAGATGGCGAGTCCATCGCCGTTACTCAACTCACTATACTAACTATACATACGCCTTAAATTTCTTCTCAGACGTATGCAGGTGTCCTCTCGATGTTTTCCTTCACCGTAAAGCTCGTGGTGTGACTAATCACTGTACTTAAGTTCTGAAAAACTCATTGGTACAGTCGGGATTCGAACTTGCGATCTTTGTGTCGCAGGCAACTGCTTGAACCATTCGGCCACCACGGCTCTCGTAATATTTGATTAGTAGTTATTTTTTACATAACGGCAAAATGCAGTGGATTCAACATTTTAAATTTAATTTCTATCCACATAAGAATGCGAGCCCTCCGACTGATTTTTTGAAACGCGGCCAAAGTGCCCAGTTGTGCGACTTTACATTTACAATACGTGTGCCGAATAAAATACGGTTTTCGCAATTTTACAATGTCCCCGGAGACGAAGTTAATAGTCGGATGATAAATGGGCATTGATAAAATAAATACGAAACAGTGGTACGCAAGCGTGACCAACACATATTTTCGCGTGTTAATAATTACTTACCCACGAGTCATAATTTTCAAGGTTTAGATAAGATGTATTTTCAATTGTTTAAATAGAGGGATAATACCTTCAAATTTATTCACCACATACATCGTTGTTACATCGTGTGTCTGGTCTTGTAGTTAGCGCTCCTGACTGCGAAACATGAGGTCGGGTTTCGATTCCGGCTAAAGGTAGATATTCGTGTAATGAACACGAATATTTGTGCCTTAGTCATCAATATAAGTAAATATATCGTTTTCTGGTGACCATAAAACAAGTATTACTTAATTTTGGGGTCAATTTGTGTGATGTTAAGTGATGGCGATAAATTCACCTGTTAATTTGGTAACAAAAAATATCTCCGCTAATTACAGCAAATAATTACTCCATTGTGGGAAGGTGCGAAGTAGATATATAATTAATATATCTTCACGCCTTCCCACAAGGGTCCTCGAAGGGGTAGGCAGTGGTGTGTAGGTAGTACCTGTACACCCACTTTCCGCCAGAGGTATATTAGGTGCCAACGTGACAGATGGCGAGTCCATCGCCGTTACTCAAGCACGACTATACATACATACGCCTTTGATATATTTCTCAAACGTATGCAAGTTTCCTCTCGATGTTTCCTTCACCGTGTGACCGTGTGACTAATCAGTCAGCCGTATCTTCGCAATCTGTCACTTATAATGGTACGTAAATATATGCACGTAAAGTAAATATTTCTGCGCAGATGACCACTAACGAAGATACGAGATGAAGCGGTCGCCACAACCGAAATCGGTCGGATCATCATCATCATATATCTGGAAAAAAAGACACCTCTGCTTACACCTGTGGAGATAGTTGCACCTAAGGCGTGGAGATAGTTGTACCTAAGGCGTGGAGATAGTTGTACCTAAGGCGTGGAGATAGTTGTACCTAAGGCGTGGAGATAGTTGTACCTAAGGCGTGGAGATAACAGTACACATGTAGCAAATGGCAGTATTTCCCCTTGACCACTTTGTTCGATATCAACCTTTATATCTATCTTTGATTTGGGTGAATATAATTTGTTGTCAGGTTCATTGTGGAGTGACAAACTGGACGCATGATTGTGGGCATTGTCTCGCGGTCGGTCAATTTGTTCCATTGTTACAAAATACACATGTAGATTCCAATTGTAAATTGACAAAAAAATGTAACGTTTTATGACAGCGAATAAAACCGCCAACTATATAACAAATATGTACAAGAATAAAGTTGTAGTTCTTTTTTTGTTTTTGCCGTTAAATGTTTTGTGATTCGCCTAAACGTTTGGTAAACCTTGTCAAGTACCTAATTATTGAAGGTAAACTTCCTAATAGTCAATTTTCCGCTACAAAAGATCAACGAGAATATCATGTTTATAGCTTTTTTGACAAGATTTTAAATAAGAAAAATACAAAACTAATCAATTGATTAAAAATTTAATAAATGCGTAGTAAACGCGCGACACTACACCGCCTGAAACCTCCGACGACGTGATCACAATGTATTTGCATTGCCAAGTATGTCGGCTCATTTCATTGTCTATGGAGCACACATGCGCAATTCGTCAGCACAGTTGCAAATAAATCTGTTTCACTCATTGTGCATGAACAATAATTTCAAATAGGTACATCGAATTTACATTTGACATAATTGGAAACAGATACACACCGATAACTACACATACGTACCTATTTTGGCCTTTACAAACATAAATCCTAAGATTCGTATAAAAGCAACGTTATAATCTGCATAATATTAGTATATTAAATTGTTATACAAGCAAAGTATACTGTTGTAAAACTGGCAAGAAAATGCTCGCTATAATAATAATTTTGGGTTGGTATTACTGGCACGTATGTACGCTTCGGTTGTTACTGCGTTACATCGAGTTTCCGCTGACTAAAGGTTTGGCACTCGACCATGAGACTCATTTCTATGACATAGATGCTATTAATACTTTCAAACATTACACATTCAAAATATTTACAAAAAATATGTTCTCCGTACTCGCACCAGCCGAACCTTTGCTGGGACTTGCAGTCCTGGGTTGTTTATTTGTTTTTGTTTGATCCAGTCTAGTAATACTGATTTCAAAGGGACGACCTGAAAAGCACCTAGCGCAGTCGAATGCCTAGCAAGTCTTTGGTGAGAAGTGTATTTTTTAAACATAAATTCCCCAAACGATCATTTGTAAGCCAGCATAGTGCCCGCCTGACGGTTAGCGAAAACCGCTGCCTGTGGTCACTTGTATTAATTACTAAGGTTTATTCGCGCGTTGCCGACCCTCTAATAATCTCCTCTAGAGCAACTCTGTAGTCAGTCTTTGGGGAAGAATACCTAGAACCTACGCTTTTACATAAATCGAAGGCAATATGCAAATAATCTAGTAACCTGCCAAATGTAGATACACAGCAAACGTTGCAGTTGTGCGTTGCCAAACCAGAATATGTATATAATCCTGTACTACCAGCAATCGTAATAAGAGTGCACTACCTAAAAATAATAATAAGAGGACTACCCAAAATTTTACACTATTTTAGCTAAAACAATCCTAACATAGAATACATAGAATAAAATACATAACTAAATGAAAACAGTTAAATTTAGTTTTCGGTTCTTACTAAAGCTATTTATTTGCGATATTATCCCTTTATGGGAGTTTTTCTATGGGCTGCTCCGACTCGGAACGGTAGATACTTAGGTATTTTAAGAGGTAACTTGGCGCTAGTTAGGTATTTTAAGACGCTGATCCCGTGGTGGTTTGAGTAGTTGACTGCGACACAAAGATCGCAAGTTCGAATCCCGACTAAACCAATGAGCTTTTCTGAACTTAAGTACAGTGATTAGTCACACCACGAGCTTTATGGTGAAGGAAAACATCGAGAGGAAACCTACATACGTCTGAGAAGCAATTCAAACGCGTGTGTATAGTCGTACTTGAGTAACGGAGATGGACTCGCCATCTGTCACGTTGGCACCTAAAACATATATCTGGCGGCAAGTGGGTGTGTGGGTATTACCTATACACCTCTGCCTACCCCTTCGGGGACCCTTATGATAAGGCGTGAGGATAAGAAGAAAGATCCTTTAGAACTACCACATGAAAGGTATCAGCATCAATGCCGACATAATTTCATCCTAAATCGTTGTCATTCATTGCGTTGACATTAAATCAGAACGTGAATCAACCAGTTCATTGTTAACAGAAAACAAACCAATATTACAAACACAAGAGGGCAGGCTGGTGTTTCTTTGTTATGCAAATGCGTGGATATGTCCCCCAGTTGATGGCTCGCCGTACCGCTGAAGGCTATGACCGTACCTGTAACCTGCTACAAGGCTACAAGCTAAATGGTCAATTATGCCTAGCCCACACAAACCGACACAAAGGCTCGTACGAATTCGCCTCCGGACTTATCTATTGTTCCATCCTATGTACATCAAACTGATTAATGTACTTAAGAGGATATAAAAATACTCAATAAATGTTATTTTACAAAGAGGTAGCTACTATTGCGGTGTATGAAAATGTTTCCGAGAACACTTTGAATCTCTGAATCTCGTGGGCGGATCAAGACTGCGTGTTAAACTCAAACGGTATACTTATTAGAATTTGAATACTAGGAATTACATTTAAAATACGCATATTTATTTGGAAATATGTATAAGTAGTGTGATTGGTTAAGTTCTTAGATTTGTTTTAATTATATTTATTCATTATCGAAATGCAAACAGGTCATGGTATTTCAATATTTATTTTCATCTCTCATCACAAGGGCTTCGAGGGGGTTAGGCACAAGTGTAATTACACCCTGTGTGCCCTAGAGATATATTTAGGTGCTAACATTACAGGCTATAGATATTTTGACCTTTGAATTTCTTCTAAAAAACATGTTTTCCCTCAACGTAAAGTTCGTGGTGCGAAATAACAATGTACATACATACTTTCAGAACATCTCCCTGGTTCACAGCACGAGTTTTAATCCACACTCTTGACTCTGCAGGTGACTGACTACTTGAATCTTTTAGTCAACACGTTTTAAAATTTATAAAAATCTGAAATTAAATAGTCATAATAGATACCTACAATATCGTAAGTTGATGTGTAGTAAAGCGCATTGTTACTTTGTAGGTCTGTAGGTGTTTAATTTAATATGCGATTTACCGTAATTGATTAAATGTTAAAAAAAATTACTAACAGGCTGGCAGACAACACAGAAGAGAACCGCTGTATAGAAACTTGATGTGGTCAAAACGCATCGTAAAATAGCATGAGTTTTTGGAAAGATATAGTTTTTCTTATTCAAATAGTTATCACGAACATGCAGATGTTAAGCGACTTTAATAGGAAGTAATAAGATTGGAATTAATAAAACTGTGTCATCTATTAGTTTTTTTCGCCCCAGTGCCCCATCTCAATAGATAACTATTAGCATCCAATTTTAATGCTCCATTGGAACTTAGTTGCCAGACAACCTAAATATATTAGCGGATGATATAACATCAATTGAATTCCTAGTAGGTACATTATATTGATGGGTCGAAAACAATTATCTGCAAGTTTGTGATAATTCATCGAATATTAATTTCACCGGGAATATTGTGATTCAATGCAATCTGTATTACGTAATACAACGCCATTTGCCCGGGGCCCGTGCGTCCTTCCCTGTGACATGCAAATCTTGGTGATAGTATTAAATCCGATAGATAGAAGTGTGGGCGAGTGCATGCCTGCAAATTGATGTAACTAGCCCGTGTGCGGCGTGCATGGCAATGCATACGTACGAATGTATGCAACTGGTCACCCAGCTCAGCTAATTCTATTGCGAGTTCCTTTGTCGCAAAGCTTCAATTTCTGAACAAACTGCGTTACGTGATATAATCTGCTGCAGATGGCCTAGTGAGCAACTACATCGCGGTTAATATAAAATGAAAAATAATAACACTTATTATTTAAGCGCTAGTGGCCATATTATTGTCACATACAAAGTCAGAATTACAGGTTCATGAACCAGTAATTAAGCTTTCTTAATTGAGTTTCTGAGCACGTTGAGCTTTATCCACGGCGAATATTGTCTACAACCTATTATAACCTATCCTCTATCTATCTCTCCTAATACCATCATGACTCATAAACCCTGTAACATTTGAAAAAAGAACAAAAAAACTATAGATAATAAACTACGTAATATACTATAAGCACCCAATCCCATAGACACGACACCATAATAACATAATTTGCACAATCGATTACCAACTATTCATTAATAATACAGACGTAACGGTATACCATCAATTAATTGACGTTTATTCCCTGTTTCATGTGAGTGCTTAGTGATTAATAATGTCCAGTCGATGCAATTATAGTGTGTACCTAGTAATTTGTGGATACAGCCTTTTTGTACAATATCTTCAAGTCAGAATTGCAAAGAAATGTTAAAGGGACTTAGAATTATTAAATTACTTGAAGAAAGATTATTATAGGTTACGTCCTGCTGTGTAGAAAAGAAATGGTTCGCATGATAATATTGTCCGCGATGATTGTTTGTACCTAGGTATACAAACAATTATTGCTAGGTATACGGCGCTTTCTTAAATTACACGAAAAAAGTACAAGTGAATGCTTATATATGCATATACATATATAATTTATACGTGTGTGTATATGCTTCCTAATATTATAAATGTGAATGTAAGTTTGTTTGTTACCCTTTCACGTAAAAACTACTTCACCGATCATCATAAAACTTTGTACACATATTCTTGGAGGTATTAGAAGTAACATAGGATACATTTTATAAAAAAAAATATTTTTTATGAAAGATAAAAAGCCGTCCCCGCCGACGAAGTCGCGGACACAGCTAGTATATATATGTATACTAGCTTATGCCCGCGGCTTCGCCCGCGTGGAGTTCGAAAAATTTGCTTTATTCTAGTCTAGTCTAGTCATTCAGTTTTACCGATGAGATATTGAATAGTATGGTAATTTTCATATGAAAACTTCTTTCTTTCCAGGTACTCATCGTAGAAACTCCACGGCAAACGTACGTTATGAATAATAATACTCTACATTGAAACACAATCTAGGAACACTATCAGCCAGATTTCGTTAGCTTAACAAAACGATGGTGAGGCACACAAAACTACTTTTCATTCAAACTATGCGGAAACATGGCAAACAAACGCCGCCTTCAACTTTGAGCGCGGACGTTACGTCACAGAAGGGAAACTCGTGAACTAACTCACACAGCATTAAACCACTGGCTTACATTAACACATCCACGAGTCACCGCACGTAACACAGATTCGCACACTGATCTTATTTTATATTTGTGTGGGTAAATGAGAGCCCTCCGCGTGGTATGTTCTCCTGGTATTCGATGTAACGAAGAGGCGGCACAATCGCGCCAAGTGCCACTTGTCTCGGTTACGTAGCACGCAAACCGCACACACACACCCGCACTACCTAATTCATGGCACTTGAGTGAGTACTTCCCAAATTCACAGGATAATTAGCCGGCATACCAAAATTAATAAGCCCGCAGTCAGCGTAAATCGGTGCTGATTAGCCGCTGCGTTGAAGAGGGACGGATGAATCTAACTACAAAGGGTGAGTTTACTATTGTTGAACTGTTCACTATTAGATGCACAGCGAGGACTTCATAAAAAAATGCTTCATAAAGGGTAAATTAAAAATTATAAAAAAAAACAAATCGGAAGAAAATAAAATTTATAAGTTCCTAACTTATTTGCCACCAGTCTCCTCAGATTTTATCTTATTTGTAATAATCAATAAATTGACATAGTATCGGTTTTAACACGCAACGCCCTTGTAAAGGCTTTATTGTAGAGCAACAGACTAGATTAGACATCAAATTAAGTGTAATTCATACGTCAATAAACTGATTACGGGCGAGCGCTAAGAGCGTGCTAGCGCCCCTAACCAGTGGGGTGTAAGTGTTTACACGGTTTGTCACGCCTCAGGGCATTTTAGAGCCTTGCCATGACATGCTATTACCATTATTATCCAAATACAGATAAGGGACTTCTAGAAGTATATATATATATATAACTTCTGGTATTGTGAATATATCCTGCGGACACAACATAATAACGTTTTTCGAAAATTCAATTTATTACTACATCAAATTTTTATTTTGCGGAAATAAAGTAAATATGTGTGAACAAAGAATGTAATTATTTTCTATGTTTACTTGCTTGCTAGTAGTCTCAACACAAAGTTCAAATCTCGACTGTACCAACGAGTTTTTCTGAACCTATGTACAGTGATTAGTCAAACCAGCTAAACGGTAAAGGAAAACATCGAGAGGAAACTTTTGAGAACATATTCAAAGACGTATGCATAGACTTGTGTGGATAGTACCTCTACACACCTCTACTCACCCATGCCATACCCACACCTTTCG
>JACCPG010004995.1:0-51081 GCA_016069955.1 Drepana arcuata | reverse complement strand
AGAGCCGTGGTGGCCGAGTGGTTCGAGCAGTTGCCTGCGACGCAAAGGTCGCAAGTTCGAATCCCGACTGTACCAATGAGTTTTCTAAACTTAAGTACAGTGATTAGTCACACCACGAGCTTTACGGTGAAGGAAAACATCGAGAGGAAACCTGCATACGTCTGAAGAAATTCAAAGGCGTATGTATAGTCGTGCTTGAGTAACGGCGATGGACTCGCC
This sequence comes from Drepana arcuata, assembly GCA_016069955.1. Classification (NCBI taxonomy): domain Eukaryota; kingdom Metazoa; phylum Arthropoda; class Insecta; order Lepidoptera; family Drepanidae; genus Drepana; species Drepana arcuata. The sequence goes on along the minus strand of JACCPG010004995.1, from coordinate 50,862 downwards.
ATCTGTCACGTTGGCACCTAATATACCTCTGGCGGAAAGTGGGTGTGTGGGTATTACCTATACACCTCTGCCTACCCCTTCGGGGACCCTTGTGGGAAGGCGTGAGGATATATTATTATTATTATTACAAATTGTGTTTACCCAGTCAAAATATAAATATCACAATAGAAAAGCGCACACGTAGGTATCATTTGCATAGTGTTCCGTGCTTCGTCTGACGTGGAATGTGGCGTGCTATCTATTGTGCCGCGACAGCTGAGTTATTATTTCAATGGTATTTTTTTATTAGAAAACGGAGGCGTTTACTGGAAAATAAACACAACTATTGACATTTAGCGCCGGGTTTTATACCTTGCCCATATCCACACTTCAACGTCATGACGCAAGACACGCTTCTGTTTCGTGAATTGCGTGTTAAACGACAAAAGCTTGCCCCGTTCGCAAAACAAAACAAGCAATGTATTAAAGGACGGCGAACACGTACAACTTTTAATTGATTTTCCGGCGATTCTTGGTAGGAGTAGATCGCGTGCGGCAGTCGCGTGATTTGTAAGGCTCGGAATCGCGCGTGACGTCGCTTAGGGAACCCTCCCTCCGGGGGTCAACTAGACCCCCGCATACCAACGGGTGCAGTAACATGTCCGACCCCGTTTCGCTATGAAACGACAGTTTTATTTCCCCCCTTGAGTCAAGACGGAACAAGAAATCAGTTTGTCTTTTCTTTGCTAAGTTGCAAGTCTTATTAATGTTCTAGAATTTAATTCAGCTTACAATATTGTATTTACTTACATATTCGTATGTGCATTAACGCATATCACCACGCCGATGCCCGGGGTACGCAGTATATTACGATAATTCTAAAATAAAGCCGTGGTGGCCGAGTGGTTCGAGTAGTGTGGGCAACACAAAGATTGCAAGTTCGAATCCCGACTGTACTGTACTGTGACTTTTCCTGAACATAAGAATATTGATTAATCACACCACGAGCTGTACGGTGGAGGAAAACAGCGAGAGTAAACTTGCATACATTTGAGAAGATATTCAAAGGCGTTTGAATAGTCTAGCTTGTGCTACAGCGATGGACTCGGATTTTCCCACTGAAAGTGGGAAAGTGTGCGGGCGCTACATATACACCTCTGCCTATGCCTTTTGGGACCTTTATAGGAAGGCTTGAGAATATAATAATAATAATATATAAAATATCCTCACGCCTTCCCACAAGGGTCCCCGAAGGGGTAGGCAGAGGTGTATAGGTAATACCCACACACCCACTTTCCGCCAGAGGTATATTAGGTGCCAAAGTGATAGATGGCACTTGAGAATATATTAAATTAATACATAAAATAATACAGTACATCGGACATCTCAAAGAAAGGTGACTAACACTTAAACAGTGCTACCGTGAATGTATTTAAAATTTCCTTCCGGCTGAAAACAGGCTGCGAACGCAGGCAAAAAAATACTCCTGAAAATTATTCAATTTGGTGCAACTTTCCTGTAACAAATTTTCCTTTCCCTTGGACAAAACTTTAGCCTTTCGTGTTATGATAGTCATAATACATTATAACAACCTATTTTAGTGAAAATATTGTTATTGTCGCAATGCTAATGGAACGACACGACGCATGGTATAACGAACCGCTAAAATTTTATACCATTGTATAAGCCTACGAAATAAATGGACGAGATATGAACTAATGGTGTTATAACTTACTTGGTTTTTTTGTCAGTAAATGTATTTACTATTGGGGCTTTATAAGCCTTACAATACAGTTACGACTCAACCCCGTAGAGGTTACTTCGATTAAACAATTTGGCTTCGGCTTACCAGTCACGAAGAATACATAGATCGTGGATCCCTAATGGTAGTGATTAATCTTGATCCTCGACGCATGCTTAAAAGGAATCAATTACGTGTTAGGTTATTCCCAGAAGTTTAACTATAAAATATACTAGCAGTCCGTCCCGGCTTTGCACGGGTGGAGATAAGATTTTTTTTTATAAAAGAGAATAAAGCGATTTTTTTAAATCGTCACATAAGTTTTTGTGTGTATTCATTACAAACATACACACACACAAAAATACAAATCTTTTCTGTTTATAATATTAGCATAAAATGATTAGCATATAATGAAAGTAGAAAGTAGAATGTGAAAAGAAGGGGCTGCGCCTAAACGCTGGCAAGACTAAGGTTCTGGTATTCGAAAGAGATGAACAAGTGACCGAGTGTACTATATCGGTAAATGGGCAAATTCTAGAGCAAGTGAATGAATTTGTATATCTTGGAAGCATGTTTACACGAGATGGAAAGTATGAAAAAGATATTGAAAGAAGGATAACTGCCGGAAATAAGGTGAATGGGGCCATGTCGGCGTTGATGGGCAGTAAAAGTCTGAGCAAGAATGCTCGAGTTGCCGTCCACAACGCGATATTGGTACCTACCTTATTGTATGGCAGCGAATCCTGGGTATGTCAGAGGAAGTATGAAAATAGCTTGAATGCAGTCGAGATGCGATCTCTTCGAAAAATGGGCGGCGTAACGATATTAGATCGAATCCGCAATGAAGAGATTCGCAAATCAACTGGCGTGAATGAGGGCGTGATTGTAAAGATGAAGAAAGGCATGTTACGTTGGTTTGGACACATAGAAAGGATGAGTGAAAAAAGATTGACGAAACAGATATACAAAGCAAAAGTGTGTGCAAGAAGAGGCAGAGGAAGGCCATGTTCCAACTACCTGGATCAAATAGATCGGACTCTGAAGGACGGGAACGTTAAGAGTACTCGAAACCGACGAGCATGTATGAAGAGACTGATGAATGCGGACGAAGCGAAAGAGGTATGTAAGTCTAGAGAGAACTGGCGCTCTATACTCTCTGCCTACCCCGTTAGGGACTTGGCGTGATGATATGTATGAATGTATAAAATGATTGCGCCAAGCAAAAACGGATGGGTTGAAAGAAGCGATTCCAATCGCTAAGGCGTATTGTAATGTTAACTAAAGATAAATAGAAAAAAATAGTAGTACAAGAGGTTAGCACAAATGTGTAGATGGTATCGACACAACCACTATCCGCTGGAGATGTATTTTAGGTGGCAACGCGACATGAACATACATCTTTGAAAACCGTCAAGCGCGAGGTATGACTAAACACTGTACTTAAGTTTAGAACAACTCATCGGTACAGTTGGGATTCGAACGGGCAATCTTTGTGTTGCGGGCAATTATTTGATACACTTGGTCACGACCGCTTATAATATTTACACACATTCGTTATAAAAGTGCTCCTAAGATATCTTTAAATTATTTTTTGCATAGTTATAGTTCAAATAAATTTGTACTAATTATATACTCTTTTATTAAAAACATAGGTATGGAAACATTTTAAAAAGTGTGAATAAACTTAACCCTTAAAATAGAATGTCATATACACATTAATATGATTTATCTCTTTGCTAAATATTTCATTAAAAAAAACATAAGATCACTGCCCTACCCTTTGTATGAATATAAATAAATACTGCCTTTGTATGTTTCCAAATACCCCATGCAGCGGAATTTATATTTTTGCTACAAAATAGGTTAAAAGGTTTATCCAACCTCTTTACTTATTCTAAACACACTTTTGTTAGCCTTAATCAACAAGAGAAAGCTTTTGCTTTGATCTCATCTGGCAAATATTCATGGAATTGCTATTTTCACTAAGCTGTTTTCAGATAAACAAATTCTCATATATAATTCTTACTTTTGTACTCTCTGTCTCAAGCGTCAACCTTCTTGTTTCTTGAAAAGAAACTGTGGACGAGCTTTGGGCCTCAGTTTGAATGTTTGTAGAGTATAAATGTTATGTAAGTTTATTGAAACTTAAATATTGTTTTATTTATTCGGCTTACAATTTTCTTCGAGGGAGATATCTCTAGTTAAAACCCGTAATATTGCGTTGTTACAAAACTTGTCCAAAATTTATTAAGACTAACAAATTTTGGTTCATTTATATTGGAATGTATATTTTACTAACCGACATCAAAATAGGAGGAGGTTTTTAAGTGACAACTCTTTACCCCATCACAAATTATATTCATTTGGCCAGAATAGTAAAGTATTAATTCATGCACCTACTAAAGTCGAATTTCTTGATAAAACTTTGATAATATTTTTAGAATCTCCTAATGGCTTGCTTCTGAGCGCGGAATACGAAATTTCTTGGCACTCGGAAGAACCAATGTTTTATTTCCATCGTATATTTACCACAAAGTTTGTGTTATTTGCGCTTAGTGTATAAATAAGGTACTAAACAAACATGCCTGAATATGAGTAGTTTCCGTAACTACCTATTAGTTTGCTATTAGCTTGTATAATTGCCTGTTGCCTTATGCTGAGGGAGCTACCTTATGCTGCAGAAGAACTGTTCTCTTCCGTGTCAACCCTCCGTGAATATACGAAATTGTTCGTGAAGTTTTATAAATTCTACAAGAATACAATACTATTTGAAGCAGCCATTTGGCTGCTATCATTAGACGACCTCTACTCACGTGGCCGGAGTTTCAGGCTGTGAAGCTTGAGGTCGCGAGTCGCATCCCGCTGAGTCGAGATACGTGTCTGATAAAAACGAGTATTTGTACCTTAGTATTGGATGTCCTAAGTACCTAGCTATACATGTGCGTACGTATCTAATCTAGTTACCTATATATCGTTATCTAGTTATCATTGTACCAGCTTTGTTTAACGTGAAATTGTGTGGAATTGTCGCAAGGTATTTATTATAATAATAATAATAATAATATATCCTCACGCCTTCCCACAAGGGTCCCCGAAGGGGTAGGCAGAGGTGTATAGGTAATACCCACACACCCACTTTCCGCCAGAGGTATATTAGGTGCCAACGTGACAGATGGCGAGTCCATCGCCGTTACTCAGGCACGGCTATACATACGCCTTTGAATTTCTTCTCAGACGCATGCAGGTTTCCTCTCGATGTTTTCCTTCACCGTAAAGCTCGTGGTGTGACTAATCACTGTACTTAAGTTCAGAAAAACTCATTGGTACAGTCGAGATTCGAACTTGCGACCTTGTATTTATTATTAATTATTAGTAACGTGGGACACAATGAATGATGCTTGAGCGTACCAACATACATAATGAACTGGAGATCTATTCTGGGATCCTCCCTTCAGATGCTCTTTTAGTACCTCAAGTGCCACAGATCACGGGAAAATTATGGAGGATAAAGCCAATAGGTACTAGCAGCATCACGCCAGTTGCTTTACGAATCTCCTCGAAAATATATTGAGGTGCACTACTTTACACTCTAAATGCACTACTCTATACGTAAATACACTTACTTAAATAAATGTAGATGTAACCTAGATACGAAAGTCGTACGGGAATAAGTTGATACGAAAGTATCATTACTAAACCAGAGCCTAACTTTACCTCCGACCCGCGTGCAAGTTTATTACGAGTAAGGAATCGAATTTCCCTCATTGGACTTACATGGTAAGCTCTCTCAGAAATCAGGAGCCTAGCTGGCACTGCTCCAACTTCGAAACTAGTGTGGTCTTTTTACGTTTAATGCTCTTAAGTTTGATGTAGTGGACTTATGAGGTAAGATTAATATACCACAGTATATGGTACACTGTAATAACGTTTATTTTGCTAAGAGGTTTAGCTGAAATTGCGTTCGCTGTGATGCTACGTGAAAAGTTTTTGATAAAGCAGTTGATACTGTCATAAGCGATTTGGTGAACATCTGTTCTTGTATTCGAATTTTTCATGCCAATTTTGAGGTCGTGGGTTTTATTTCCACGTGGTTTGAAATAATCGCTTGCAAAATAAAAGTAACTGGTGATTTATATAAATGCCATTGTGACAGATAGCGAGTTAATCAACGTTTCTCAAGCATTACTATACATACAGCTTTGAATTTTTTCTTGCCAGTTCTTCTCCATGAAAACGACTAACCCGAACTGTGCACCTTTTTCGACGTTTTATACGCGCCTATGTGAAATAAAAATATTTTGATTTTGATTTCGACTACTTGAACCATTCGACCACCACGGCCACAACATTGAGTTCGATATTAAATCCTACTAATATCATAAATCCGAAAGTGTGATGGATGTTTGTACATCTTTCCAGCGAGAAGTACCGAACGGAATTGGATGTAATTTGACACAAAAATGGATTAACATATAGAATCAAATCGATCGGACTCAAGGACGGGAACGTCTATAGTACTCAAAACCGACGAAGATGCAAGAAGCATGTATGATGAGACTGATCACTGTGGACGTAGCGAAAAAGTTATAAAAGTCTAGAGAGAAATGGCGCTCTCTGCCTACCGTGTTAGGGACTCGGCGTGATGATATGTCGGCCTGATGATCAGTATATATTTTAACCCAAAAAAATCTACCATTCAAATCCATATTTGCACGGCTCAAAACGAGGGGTATATTTTTTATTTAATAAAACATTCGGTACTTCACAAACAGCTTTTTTTCGTCTCGCATCATTCACGAGTAAGTTTTTATTGTGCCCCCGTCGTTTGTCACTCGGAGACAGAGGGAAGCGTTAATTTGACAAGGGATCTCCGCTACACTGACCTAGTTGCACTGAGGATTACGTTATTCTACTTGTTACCTTGTCACACTTTTTAGAATCGTTATAAATTACCTCAGATTAAATAAAGACACGGTGAATCGTAACCATTTGGTTAAACTTTTCGTCTATTGACGTCAGTATTATATATTTCTTCAGACTTCATATATTTTTTTTATTGTTTTCCGTAGCGAGAGTTCCCTTTGCAACTTAACCAAACAAAAAAAATATACCGAAATTGTAACTTAGTCAAAAAAATATTAATATTGTGACTGGCTATAAATGCCCGGCTCTATCAAAAACGAGCTATTATGACAGAAATAATCGTAAGTTAAAAAAACTGTATTTTTTATGATAGAGCAATTTGTTATATAAAGCAATAGATATGCATGTTGCATACGTTTGAGAAGAAATTCAAAGGCGTATGTATAGTCGTGCTTGAGTAACGGCGATAGACTCGCCATCAGTCACTTCGTACCTAAAATATATATCTCTGGCGGAAAGTGTGTGTGTGGATACCTATACACCTCTGCTTACCCCTTCGGGACCCATTACAAACACTTACAAATCAATAAAGCATTAAAAGTTTTCCAATATTGTAACTGCTGAAATTGTATGAACAAAATGAAATGGCAACAGGCTAATAAATAAAGCGGAAAAATTGCTTTATCAAAAGTTTTTGTTCCACGCGAATATAGTGCGAGTCCCAACTCACAGTGAATATGAATCTGGCAAATGAAAAGTTTATAACTAGGAAACTAATTGGGCTCTAGAGGCCGATAGGCGCTGTGAATAGCTCTCTGGAGATCAAAGGCTCGTGTTTGGGTATTGTATTCGCGTGTACAGTTGGCTCTGTATTTTGTTTTAATTTTTGTAATGCATTATTGATATATGTATGTGCCCCGCGGTTTCACCCGCTATAAGTTTGATTTCGGTGGAAGACTTTTCTTCTGGAATATTCTTTGTGTCAATCCGACTTATTTACTATCTCTGTGGCAATTTAACCCAACTCCGATGTAGTTTTAACAAACTTTCGATTTTATGATATTAGTAGAATACGCCTCCAAAATGGAGATCGCCAGTTCGAGTCCCATAAATATAAAATTACTTTATTTTGGTTACCGCCTTCAAATACAATTAGATCTTGTTCATGACATAATCATTATCATAGCATCACGCCGAGTCCCTAACGGGGTAGGCAGAGAGTATAGAACGCCATTTCTCTCTAGACTTACATACCTCTTTTGCTTCGTCCACATGCATTAGTCTCTTCATACATGCTCGTCGGTTTCGAGTACTCTTGACGTTCCCGTCCTTGAGCGTCCGATCGATTTGATCCATGTAGTTGGAACGTGGTCTTCTTCTGCCACTTCTTCTTCTTAAAGATACTAAAAAAGAGAACACCCAACTAGTCGGCTCTAATTCAGAAACTACTGGTCTGCCGTTCAACTAAAAAATAAAGTAATTTGATACCCTACCTCTTGTACTAATCAATGCAAAAGGATAAAGAGCCACTGGATTACAGAGGTCAAATTAAATCAGACGCGTCATTCAAAGTACGAGTGCTATTTTATGATCCGTGAATATCGCGCAGGCATTTCTAGATGTTCGGATCACATTCTTATTGTTATGGAAATACGGTTTTCCCGTTAGTTGGAATTTCAAAAGGGTCGATTAGAACGTCTGGTTTTGAAGGTTTCGTACAATATTTCCCCTTCTGTTTGCAAGATTCGCTCCTCGGGCGAGTTTTGGCTGCATTTCTTTAGAGGTTCTAAAGAATTTTTCCCCCCAACTTCTTTGTGATACTGAAGTGACTTTTAAAGTTCGCGAGTATTGAATTATGGTTTTCCGCGCTCGATTGAGTTTTACTACAGCGTGAAAACAGCATAAAATTTCACATTCCATACACTTCAGTTTTATTTATAGGCTCTTGTGAAATTTTGAAAGAAGATGTTATTCATATATAGTTATAGCCGTGGTGGCCGAATGGTTCGAGCAGTTGCCTGCGACGCAAAGGTCGCAAGTTCAAATCCCGCCTGTACCAATGAGTTTTTCTGAACTTAAGTACAGTGATTAGTCACACCACGAGCTATATGCTGAAGGAAAACATCAAGAGGAAACCTGCATACGTCTGAGAAGAAATTCAAAGGCGTATGTATAGTCGTGCTCGAGTAACGGCGATGGACTCGCCATCTGTCACGTTGGCACCTAATATACCTCTGGCGGAAAGTGGATGTGTGGGTATTACCTATACACCTCTGCCACGGGGACCCTTGTGGGAAGGCGTGAGGATATATTATTATTATATATGTTATTCATAAATGTTTCGCCTTAAGTCGAAATAATATTAGAAATTCTTGTAATAATCAATATAATAGTAATAGTTCTTCAATACCTTTTCAATTAAGATGAAGATGATGAACAAAGAGAAATTATTAATTTATAATGTTATTAGACGGTCCAGGTCATCACCATTTGTGACAAAAGAAAGAGCTTCTTCTCATTCAAACGTATCTTTATTAAAATCCCTATCCTTACGCTTTCTGAGTAAATGGATGATAAAGGGAACTATGCGATTCAGAACAAATGAAGCCGGCAATCTGAGTGTTCGGCATGAAAACTATGAAATCGACTGATAAAATTTTATTGAATTTCCGTCCAATATGAGGCGGGCCGTTATTGATGGTCGCCGCATGACGCGGCGCGAGCGCTAAACTGCCCCCTTGAATACTGAGTAGGCTAATTTAATAATGCAAACAAGATCTGCCTGTGTGTGAGGAAGAAGAAACAAATGACGGGCGCTTGTTAATAGCATGAAGTGACGAATGATTGCAACAGCAAAATCGGAAATAGACTATGATCAAGTCAAGAGTGAGTCTTCGCTTTTTATATGAGGTTATTGCACAAGGGACTTTTATATAGCGACGTATTAAAAGTAGGTAAAAATTAATTACAATAAGAAAAAAACGTTGTAGATATACATAAGAATAAGAATAATCTAATATAATTGAATACCTATTAATGTGCACGTTAAGAGTACTCGAAACAAAACTAAAGTACTTGAAATGTTAAGAATACTCGATGCATGTAAAGACTAATTAATGTACTTGAATCGAAAGAAGTCTGTAAATCCATAAAGAACTGGCACTCTATCTGACTACTTCGTGGGGGCTTATTAGAATAAGTGTATTTGAATTAAGGTAATTAGGGTTCTGCAGAATAGCGTACATACATACGTATGTATGGCCACTGAAGCAGCATTTTATGGCTCTGGTCCGATGGTAACAGAATATAGAACAATGGATTCTAGATTTTACGAATAAATTTGTCCCTTTTTAGTATTTCTACGTAAGAAATCCATCATCTCTGTAAAGTTGGAGACATACGAGCACATAGCCCTTTAAGTGTGTCCAATAAATTACTTGATCGATTGAGGTGAAACAAAATATAATTGGTGATTGATGCGATTCAAGTTTATATTAGGTTTAGCGAGGGTTGGTAGACAGATTTGCAGTAATAACTGTCATTACTCAACAATATATATATTCTTACTTCATACCTTTGGGATATTATTAATAAATGGACATCGTGTCGAGTCGCTAACGGGGTAGGCAGAGAGAGTAGAGCGCCAGTTCATTTTAGACGTACATACCTCTTTGCTTTGTCCATATTCATGAATCTCTTCATACATGCTCGCCAGTATCAAGTACTCTTGACGTTCTCGACAATATTTAAACCAGATATAATACAACAAACCCTTTGTATCGCAGGCAACTACTCGAACCACTCGGCCACCACGGTTATATTTCAATGCAAGTTTGGATATGTTTCACATAGCTAGACAATTACAGTTTTTAACATAAGCCAAAGCTCAATTTCAATGTTGAGGAGGTTAGTTTAAAAAAATATTACTTTATCGTTGTTATAATTTTTCTATTCTGTCTGAAAGAAGATGTATTGACAAAAATTTAGAAAGGTATGCTGAGATGGTTTGGCCATGTCGAGAGAATGAATGAAGAACGATTGACGAAAAAAGTGTAGGCGAGTGTGAATGAAAGTGTTGGAAGGGGTAGACCTAGACGGACGTTTCTAGACCAAATTAGGGACGTCTTGAAAAAAGGTCAGGTCAAGAGTAACCTAAACCGAAGAGCATGTATGAAGAGAATAATGAAAGTGGACGAAGCGCAAGAAGTATGTAAGGATCGTAGCAAGTGGAAAGAAGTGGTCTCTGCCTACCACTACGGGAAAGAGGCGTGATTACATGTATGTATGTATGTTGTTATAATTTTTCTATTTGGCTAACTCTTACCGACTAAAATCGCATTGTTGGATATTTGGTGTTTGATATTAGGTTGGGCCAACCTTTTCGCTCCTCTTCAAGTCTCAACCTACTCTTAACATTAAGCACATCCAAAGCAACCCTTGGTCTTGGTGGCAAAAAACAGAATATTCAGTACTTTATATTAACACTTAACCCCCATTGTTCTAAGGGTTGGTAGTTCACCAAATCGTTAACCCCGCAATTCGGAGGTTCCGCAGCGTGCGTTTTATAGCACGGTTATGGTACGAGTATGTGAGACCCAACCATCGATTTTGCCGTTTCACAAAGCCTCTTTTGGGCAGAATTTGATAATGATACCTTTGTCTGTGAAAAAGAAATGGGGTTCAATTTGAGGTCAGACGTATCATATTTCTTAATTTTTAGATTAAATAAAAGTAAAAATTTGTCTATAATAAAAAGACCTAGCCCCAAATTAAGCAAGCTTGTGTTATGGTAACTAACGATATATTTACTTATATAGATAGATATATACATAAATACATGGTCATCCAAGACTAAGGCACAAATACTCGTGTTCATCACACAAATATCTGCCCTCAGCGGGATTCAAACCCGCGACCTCAAGTTTCGCATTCAGGACCTCTAACCACTAGAACAGACGGTCGTCAAAAGAAAAGGTATCTTTTTATACATTGTGATACAATCTTTACTCTACTACCCTGTGGGACTCTATTACGAGGTCAATACATTTTTGTATTCATGAAGCTTAATAAAACTAATTGTTGCAACAGCTTTAAGTTCATAAAATTTTATAGAAGTCTAATTGGGAGCGAAAACTTCTGAAGCTCAATTTTCCAAATTAAAAACGACTGAAGTTTTACTTTGAAATTTAACTCAGCGCTTTAAATTTAAAAATGTGTGAAATACATATTATTATTCACTAGTCCGTTGCTTAAAATAAGTATTTATACGATTTAAAACATAATAATGCTTATTATAGATACATCATAAATACATATCGATCTTATCTATATAAATATGATGATAAAGTAAAGTGTGTTGGAACAAAAGCAGCAGCACATTTTAATATAGGTACAGTATAGACATGGGCATAAAGCAGACTATGAGTGCACTGTCAAGTACATTGTTTACAGATTACCTTTTAATATTTTATATTATATTTATTTTTTTATTGTTAAAAGGTTTACCAACACTTACTTACATCGATACTACATCTAAATCATCACATAACTTAGAGCTAAATGTAGCAAATAATTACAGGTAAACACCACTTGCACCATTAATTGGAATGTTCAAGTCACAGTGTAGATAACAAAAAAAAGTTATAAAAAACTAAGAAAAATTAAAAAGTAAAGAATAATTAAAAACTATTATACATAGAGCCGTGGGAGCCGAGTGGTTTGAGCAGTTGCCTGCGACGCAGAGGTCGCAAGTTCGAACCCCGACTGTACCAAAGAGTTTTTCTGAACTTAAGTACAGTGATTAGTCACACCACGAGCTTTACGGTGAAGGAAAACATCGAGAGGAAACCTGCATACGTCTGAGAAGAAATTCAAAGGCGTATGTATAGTTGTGCTTGAGTAACGGCGATGGACTCGCCATCTGTCACGTTGGCACCTAATATACCTCTGGCGGAAAGTGGGTGTGTGGGTATTACCTATACACCTCTGCCTACCCATTCGGGGACCCTTGTGGGAAGACGTGAGGATATATTATATTATACATATTATTTTGTAAATATCATTGACAATGCACTCTGATATTAGGTGCATATTTTAAGGCCATTATGTTAGGCCACACATTGATAAAGAAATCGCTTATTACGCGATTATGCTAATCATTGCTGCAAGTTAAACAAATATGAACATTAAACGAGACATTAATAATTTTACGTGTGAGTAGACCGGGTAAGATTTGCATCCTAGTATTATCATTTGTTTAATATGGATTATGGACTTCGCTAATGTTTGCGTATTAGAACAACAGCCATTATACAGCCGAGCGACTCGTATAAAAGACCATTTGTATGGTAATTTCATTGTACGGAGATAATTTTATGGGATTGTAGTTCTTAAGTTAATTTAAGGTCAACGTTGGTGTTTGTGTTAATTCCCTGAAATGTTAGCCCTATTTCATTTAGGTACTCAGAACTCGGTCTTCCTTTACTTCTTCTTCCAAACATTCCCATTGTATATGTTCAATATTTCTACATAATGTACATATGTCTGAACCTAACATGTATTTCTTCAGACTTATGAATATGGATGAGGTGAAAGAGATCTGTAAGTCTAGATGACTAAAATAGACAGAAAACACGAATGATAAAGCTCAAAGCCCTTTCCTGTAACATTAACACATTTTACGCGGGTATTAGGTATTCATATACAAATATAATATATATATATATATATATATATAATATATATCCTCACGCCTTCTCACAAGGGTCCCCGAAGGGGTAGGCAGAGGTGTATAGGTAATACCCACACACCCACTTTCCGCCAGAGGTATATTAGGTGCCAACGTGACAGATAGCGAGTCCATCGCCGTTACTCAAAAACTCATTGGTACAGTCGGGATTCGAACTTGCGATCTTTGTGTCGCAGGCTCGAACCACTCGACCACCACGGCTCATATATAGGAATGTGTAAAATCTAATTCAGTTTTTTCTTATTTGTATTAATTTTATTCTAATTAATAGTTAAAAGCCATAAAACCATGTCTGGGTGTTAATATTCCCTTTAAGAAAGTTCTCATTTCATTGTCTCCGGAGCATAATTTTTTATTGCATCGTCATGAGGATATATTCACAACACCTTATAACTTCTAGAATACAGCTATTCTATTTTCGGAGACTATTCAAAACATAATCAAACTTTAAAGGTATGCTGTCCGCTTGATGGTTGCGTTAATGCCCTCTTAATGAGGTACAATACAACACATAAAAAATCTCAATGTTTAACAAACAGCCGTTTGCAGCTAAACAAGCTTTAACATGTCATCAATCATTGAGGATTGATGGATGGTGTAATGGTTGACAGTAATGAAATTTTACGCCCGCATTCAATGTTACGGCAATTACTTCGCTTGATGGACTTGAAAGTTGATTTTTTCATTTTTATTAGGTACGTTTAAACGGATTTAGCAAAAGTAAAACTAAATTGAACTGAATGTCGGTGCTTTAAGTCTGATATCCAATTGGCGGTTAATGCTCGTCGGTGATATTCTGTGCATGAAAACTACTTAAGTTCGTATTGGGCGATTTCTGTTGTCGTCCTTAAAAAGTTTGACACTTGATACCCTCCATGTAATCTCCGGTAGTTTTAAGCAAGTAACTATTCGGATATAAGATTTAACGTTAAAATTTGTAATTGCGCAACTGGGGCAGCTATGAAGCTGTATGATGGAAGTGATGTCCCATTTTTAGACATGTTTGGTAAACCAGACATAATGTTATCTTTTTTATTTTCAAACCTTCCCACAAGGGTCTCTGAAGGGTTAGACAAAAGTGCTAACACTCCTTTCCAACCATCATTAGTTAATACCGTAAGTCCACCCTAAATGAGTTCGACGATAAGCCATTGATAGGTTACGTACATTTTTCTAAATGTATTGATATTTAATTGTTGTAAATCACTAGTTTTTCTTGTATTATTATATATTATATCATTGAAATAAAATGATATTGCATAATGTCTCATTCTCTCTTTTATTTGTCTTCACTTTATTACTTATCCTTAGAAAATTTATTTAATAGGAGCTGAAAACAGCACTAATTAAGGTTTTTTAGGTACGTCAATATTTTAGTTGAATAGTTAATAATAATTTTGGAGATAGTCACAACAGAGGTAGAATTGTTTTCGTGTTAATAAAGAAAAGTTGAATGAGTTTGCACAGATGCTATGTATGTTCAGAATAAATGGCTTTATTATCTTATTTTATAAGGTATTTTTTTCTATTAGTTCGTATTAGATTTTTCTGTAAAAAGCATTAATAAAATAGAAGATGAATAAATAATAATAAAGTTCACTAAATGGAATGTTGTTATTCCATAATCCAAAGTGCACACGAACCCAGCCGCAGGCACACCTATATTGGTACTCGGTGGTAATTGTGCTCATTCCTACTACGACACGGGCGAGGTTACTACCAATTCATTATATTATTTTGCTAATAAAATAATGTAGTTTACACAATAAATATCTTAGCGTCCAGTGCAATCTCTTTTGACCTCCCTATACCTACGTCATGATTTGGTCTTACTCGCCCCCTGCTCCCCACTAACTTTTTTTTCAACACATTTCTAAATAAGCTGTCATGTCGGATCGTTTTCTTTACTATTCTCGACTGTCTCGAGAACTAAGCAGAATGTCTTGAATCTTCCAGACTGAAATTTCATATAAAGCTAGCTTTTACGCCTCGAAGTATTCGCATTTGTCTAGAACACCCGCGAGCTAATAAGACATGTATTAAGAAGCTTTTAAATCGAAACGGCAAGACGCAGAAGCAACAAAAACTGACATCGAGACGTGGATACGAATAAAGACTCCTTGTGACAGGCCGAGATGGCGAGATATAAAAACACAACGATACTTTTACCGCTAATAAATTGAACGTTCAATGTATTTTGACATTTATTACTAGAGCGATAAGGACAATAGTAGATATAGTATAAATGTATAAATTTGGTAAAGACGACCAGTCTTTTAGGTGTAAATTATTCAAAGTCGGTTCATCCAACGATGCTTCGCTGCCTCTACTTTTTACCGCCGTAAGACTGTCTTTAAACGTAAACGAAGGAATTATTTAAAGGGGCCGGATCAAGAATTAAACCACGAGATGTCACTGTTGAATGCTGATTACGACCCAGATTAAGGCAAGGTGAATTTTTAAATGATGCGTCAGACTGTATTTGGATCGGTGTATTTTTTATTCATTGTGACTGAAATTAATGCTTAGCAGTTCAGAGGCTTGAGGAAGCCGTAAAAAAATATTGATAATTTTATTTAGTATTCTGTTCGTATAGCATATTCGTATATTACTTAAATCTTCCTTTGTTAATTATAAAAGAACCAGTACTTGCTATAAATTACACCCGGTAACGTGCAATTAGTCCTTGTTGCAAACATCATTTTTCGGCGGAGATCGCTTACCATATGCCAAATCACAAAACAAACGAAAAACAGCTGTGTAAACAAAACACAATACGATTATAATAATCCATGGACACTGAATATTAAAATACCAATGTTTCAGCACTAATTTCAAATGGCTATTTCCAGAAGTAGACACTCCGGCTTTTTACTATAATTATATGCAATTATTGACGCTTGTGTAATTATGTCGGCCATTTTAACCTCAATACTTGGCTATGATGAAAGCAAACACAGCGAATCGTACAAAATGCTTTTATTATAACGACATTCTTGAAAATACTGTGTTTTTGCAAAAAAGATATAGATGCGATGATATATATATAACGTTGATACGGTAAGTCCGTTCAGAATTACACATAAATCTTCACCATTATCACGCCGAGTCCATCACGGAATAGATAAAAAGTGCAGAGTGCCAGTACTTTCTAGACTTATATAAATATACAATTAATATACCTATAAATATAAATACACACAAATTTACCTTTTGAAAATAATTGGAGTAGAATGGATCAATCAAGAAAGATTGACGAAACAGATATACAAAGCAAAAGTGTGTGCAAGAAGAGGCAGAGGAAGACCACGATCCAACTACCTAGATCAACTCGATCGGACACTTAAGAACGGAAACGTTAAGAGTACTCGAAAACGGCGAGCATGTATGAAGAGACTGATCAATGTGGACAAAGAGGTATGTAAGTCTAAAGAGATATGACATGACATGACAGACTCCCTCTGCCATCTCGTCAGGGGCTCGGCGTGATGATATCATGAATAATTGGAACAAACTGTGGGAAATTTGAATCTAGAGAACTAACGCTCTCTTCACAAGTCCTTTGAGAGATTCGGCTGGATATTATGTATGTATGTACACTCTTGTTTGACCTTGTTGCCACTCCAGCGGAATAAATCGCCACCGTGACGTCAAAACGAAAGGCATAACAACATAAGGTATCAACACCAAAACGACCATTTAGGGATGGATTCTCAAGGCGCGCGTCGTGACCGTGTGACTGTCCATTCGATGTGCTACAAGCTTGCAAGGCTGACGTATGGTATCGATATCGATATGTTTCATACTCTAAAATGAATGGGCTTAAGAAAAGTAAGCAGGTAAAAGGCATTGTAACAGTTTTTACAAAGACATCTTGCCTAAAATTACTTGAAAGACGAGATTTGTAACCCTGAAGAGTACATTACACGCTTAAGGACAACTCGTAATCCTATCTCATTTTTCCTAACCATATAATATTTAAAGAAACTGATTTGACAAATTATGGCGGTCATGCAAGTGTACCATAAAAGGTAATGATCGATACGAGCGATACGAGTAAATACATATTTACTTTGAAAATGCGCAACGCTTTTATAAAGATTTTCGATGCTGTGTAATAAAGTATTTCCTCTATCAAGTCAAACTTGGTAAATATATATCATCAGGCCGAGCACTTTGCGGGACGTGTGCAGAGCGCTTCTCTACAGACTCAATTCAATAGTATAGAATACTTCGTTAGGAAAAGCTGAGCATAGTTCTATCTAATTCCACTGAAATTCATGAGACTAGAAAAGCTATGCTTTTTATTCCTGAAATACATTTTATCAGGCATAAAAAATACAGTTGTAATGAACACGTGATATTAAAATATATTTTCTTTTTAATTGAAGCAAAAGAGCTCCATCATAAATCTAGAGAGAAACAGGTGCTCTTCTATTTTTGCTACCTCGGGATTCGGCTTAATATTAATTAATGCCTCATAATAATATTTCTTACTACTTCTTAATTCTGAATTAAAATAATTACTTATCGACACGTTCTAACGTGTAATTATTTATATTCATATCGATAAAGTCAGTGCCACCCCTGACGTTTGCTTTATGGGCCAGCCGGCGGCCCCACATGCCTCCGACGAACACGCCCTTGTTCATGGCCACCATTTTCGGTATCATAAGGTCCTGACACTGTTCCTAGTAAGTTTCTAAGCTTTCGCATAACTTCCACGGTGTTAGCAACGAAGATTACATGCGGAGATAAGCTTCGAACGCCGCTCCGGTACGATGATCCAGAATAATATTAAATAGTTGACAATGCTACTTTAATAGCCAATTCGTTCGAGTCAGTCAAAGGTATTAATTCCGAGGCAAACTCGTAACTATAGCTTTCTCTGATTGTCATAGGTTAGAACAAGATTATTGAATGTATGTACGTATAATATTTACCTATGTATGGACATACACATCAATATTACTATGCCAGTAAGCATAGTGCATTCGCGTAGCATAAAGGCTGTGTATGATTTATGTTCTTGTTAGTTGGTATATACCTGGAATCCCTCACAGGATAAGTAGAGAGATTAGAGCGCTAGCTCCTCATGGGGTAGGCAGAGAGTGAAGAACGCCAGGCCTCTCTAGACTAAAGTACACAGAGACTAGATTATACGTTCATGTAAACGAAAAAGGAACCCGAAAACTATTATGTTTAGGAACAAAGATTTGTACGAATTTAAAAATATATTTTTTAAATGATTCCGTATATTTTCCAGTTACTTTGTATATAATGGGAGCACTACTAAAACAGCAAAGTAAAGAGCATTCCGAGAAATATTTCCGTGCACAAATTCCAATTTAAAATTTCTCGCGTCGTGCATATTAAAACATTTCACCCACCATTTCAGTAGTTGCTCTACCAGGCGTGCATAGCCCGGCGGGAGGTCGGTTGAGTGCACACTACAAAGGTCGCCTGATGTGCTTTCCTTTTATTTATGTGAGCCTGGTACCTTGATTAAACCTAAGGTTGAAAAATTATGTTTACACATTACAGACGTTTTAAACACTTTCAAATTTACATATGTTTTAATGTTTATCTGCACGTTTTACCGGAAGGTTTTTGTACTAGCCGCAATCTGCCACAGAGGAGCTGTGGCATATTGGGGATATTCCTTGGATAAGAAATGATTTATTTATAGCCAATTATGTCCCACTGCTGGGCAAAGGCCTCCCTCCTGTCCTTAATGGGTAAGATTCAGTTATATAATATATTAATTTTCATTTCTAATGACACTAATATTGCCTGAAGTGGATTGTATATTGTTCCAAGTTTGAGCTCAATCAATTGGTGGGGAACTTTTGATTTTTTGAAGCGTATACAATCAATATTTTGTATATATATATGAGCCAGTTTTACGCTAAATCTCTTCTTTGGACTGGTTATAGCGAAGAAGATTCACTAATAACCAGGAACGTCTACTAGCTCAGTGTCACCTCAAGGACCGCTGGTTACCATGTAATTTTATATAATCCATAAAATGGAACAATCCCCTAGGACTGTCTTTATGGACCCACCCTCAAAACATCCACATTCACGATCTAAAAAACCAATTTCGCATCCGTCTAGAACACATGACGCAGGGAGGAAAAAGTCTGACAAAGCTGTCATAAAGTCCCCAAGTAATTCATAAAGTAGAGAAGTGCCATTTCGCTGGCCGTACGACAGACACCTATTAATTTTTACGATCCATTTAATTCTTTGACTTGGTAGAATCGATTTATAACAGTTTTATCGCGGCAGGGCATTTAACGTGAGTAGTAAAGCTTCTGGCGGTGTCGCGATACTCTGGAAACCAACGCGAGGACTCCTAATTGGATTCCCTCTGCGACGATAAAGGAATCCGTTTTGTTTGTTAATTCAAATCTTTTTTAAGTAATATTTAATAGTGGACTTAAAAAAATATATTCGATACAAAAAATAATTATTCATTTTAATTTTTCTGAAGCTGCTTCGGTGAACCTCGTACCGCCAAATGAATGTAGTGGTAGTGGTTTTTACATTAATCATTTCTACGTTTTAATAGTTATTCAGCTGTTCTTGGATTAAACAAATCAGAGATCATAAGAATCGGTCCACCCGTGCTTAAGTTATAAATGGTGTAAATAACCCGACTTTGTTTTAGTGCTAAATCTATATAGATTTAATACCTAATAAACCTAATCAAAAGTAAGTACGATCATTAGGAGCACGTGACTCTGTGTTCACAACATAATCGTATTATAATAGTACATTAATTACTAAACGAGACTGAAATACGTTAGCAAGCGGTACAAACAGAGCGCGCGTGCGTTTCAATCGTAAATCAATGAGACTGCATTTTGCATACACAGCCATTATCACGAACCGCCGGCGTGGAAGGAGCTGTTTCATAAAAAAAAAACGACGACCAAGACATGTTTATTACAAAGGTTTTGTGTAATAAACTATTCAATTGTATAGTTCTTTGTTTAAAAATGAAACAGACATGTAAGATTTGCGTTTGTTGGTGTCGCCAAAAAAACGGAAAATAAGCTAACATCTTAACTGATATAACACGGTTACCGCAACCTACTTATACATGTGTGTGAGGCATATTATGTGTGTGTGTGTGTGTATCTATTACTAAATTGCCAACACTGACGTGCAATTCAAAGGATCAAATAGCCAATGCACATAATATACACGTGCATAAATATTTTTTTTTTATGAAACGGGAACTGTTTTATTATACCCGTGTACAACTAAGCATGGAATAATTTAAAACGCCTTTGATTTTTTGACGAGTACGCGTTTGACGCAAATTAATCGTTAATCAGAAAAGGGGTTTTGTACACGATAATATGCTGGATGTATTCATTCCAAAGTAAAAATGAATTACTGTTATTTTAAAAATTGATTTGTATATGCCTATTATCACAACGAATTCCCCACAGGATAGGCAGAAAGTTTGGGGTGCCAGCTCTCTCTAGACTTACATACCTCTTTCGCTTCCTCCATATTCATCAGTCTCTTTATACATAATAATATTTTTTTACGGACGTAATCGATTATAATCGGATGAAATCGCGGGCCATAGCTAGTCTGCAACAATCAAACTCAATTTAGCTTCTTAAATATACTTTCTTTACAATAACAATAATTAACAATATTTACAGAGAACAGTTGAAACTAACTTCTTACAGATAAAATATTTGACCCAAATCAGTATCCCGAGGCAACGTGCCAAGAAGACTAGCAGCATTGCCACGCTGGATAGCAATGCTGATTCTCTGGTTTAGATTCTTTACATAGCCTTTAAAAGTGCTTCTAGTGAAACAGCAAAACTAAGAATATCTACTAAACTGTGTACGTAGCTAATTGACGCTGAGTACAGACTGTAATCGGCTATCCAATTGATTTATGAATTCAATACATGCACCGCGAGCTAGTTGCAACTATCAGCTTTGATTATTGGTGTGAGGAATGTTACAGAACAGAACATTGAACAATCAAACGTTTAATTTGTACTTGTTCAGTGTCAATATACCGGCCATACATACATACATATGATCACTAACGTGGTAGGCAGAGAGAGTTAAGCGCTTTATCATTCAAGAGCTTTAAATATGTATAAAGATGAATATCTGAGTAATGGTGACATACTCTGCCTACCCCTTTAGGGACGGCGTGTTGATATGAAGATGATGATGATGCCAACGTGACAGATGGCGAGTCCATCGCCGCTACTCAAACACGACTAAACATACGCCTTTGAAATTCGCTTCTCAGACGTATGCAGGTTTCCTCTCGATGTTTTTCTTGACCGTAGCTTTAAGCTCGTGGTTTGACTAATCACTGTACTTAAGCTCAGAAAAACTCATTGGAACAGTCGGGATTGGAACTGGCAATCTTTGTGTCGCAGGCAACTACTCGAACCACACGGCCACCACGGCTGCTAATATTCAAGTCATTCTAAATCCTACTTTATAACTAACCGCGTTAAAAATTCAACACCCAAGGGTGCGTATTGTGAGCGTACATACACGATATGACTGATGGCGGAAAATCAATTTCCATCGAGCTATGACGTCTCACTTACAACCCCCGGTAGTGGGGTCGTGCGTACTGACGCTAGCTGTTTTTCACCTTCGTTAAGCACGTCAAAATAACAAGAATAATGACGTTGCAGACATGTCGGGAAACCAGGTAAGTTCTATTTTTACTCGACTTAAGAAAGTACTATATATTTGATTTTATTGTTTTTCCTTGTTCCGAAACCAATAGTGAAACATAATATATTTTATAATACAAATTTTAACGTACGGTGGAGAGTACGTCGAGAAGTGAACTCGAAACCTTTATGAACGCTTGGTATATTTTTTCATTCTCACAAAAGAGTTCTTATTTCCAAAATATAGCGTCAGTAATTCTTATATATGTATATTTTATATATTAGTTAGTAGTCAATAGTTATTTTTTATTTTACCAAATAATTCAGGTGGACACGTAATTTGACTGCAACATTCAATAGTTATCAGTACATTGATTGGACGTGGCTTACCGTAGTTTTACTGAACGTAAGTTAGTTACGATTTTATCGACTTTATATGTATTCACCCTCCATCAAAAAGATTCACACATGTATAATCAAGCCGAGTCACTGACTGAGTAGTTCAAGTGTTGAAAGTGGAAACATATATATGACTTTACATAGAACTGGCGCTCTACTCTCTTTCTCTCTGCCTCCTCTGTGCTCTTATGTATATATCTTTTCTTCTTTTTAGCATGAACTTTTTTGTATGGAGCGCTTCTATAATTTCGTTTCTGCACGGTACTCTGAAGTCGGAATCAAGTTATTTTGATATATATATATATAATATTTACATACGAAATGTTTTGACCTTTATTCGACCATTGCTTGTAATTACAGTAAACAAGCACACCAGTAGCTTTAAAGAAAAAACATCGAGTAAAACCTGCATACGTACAGAAAGACACATAAAAACTAAGTACAGTCGTGCTAGAGAAACGGAGACTGACTTACCGTCTGTGACGTTCGCCTAAAGAGAATGTGGTACTTTACACATCGACTCATTCGGAGACCGTTGTGGTAAAAAAAATGTTCCCTTCTTTGAACGAAGATTTGCGTCGCTTATTTTATTACCATCCTTGTACCCTGTAAACCTTAAATTCCAAACCTAGTTTAGTCGCTTTGCCACCTTCTTATATAGTATTTACCTTGCATACTCGATGATAAACGGCCGATCTGATACGCAATAGATAAGTAAAGTAAGCTATCTGTCACCATTGTGAGCGCACCCTTTAACAAAACATCCTACATTCTCCGGACATCATTGCCATTTGTACGCGCGCGCCATAAGTTTGACACGAACTTGGTCTACGGAGGAGGAAAAAAATAAATATTTCACGATCCCCTCGCACCCTTGTTGTGGAATCACGCGTCGCTTGCGCGTTTTCACGAAGATGGATCATTGGTACACGCGACATAAGGCTGGGCAGACGGGCGTTCCTTTTATCGTGTGATCTTAGTCCAGGCTATTGAAAAATACACACTAAACTATTAACACAAGGTTCTAGGTATGTACATAAGATATATAGTTTTATCTACACAGACAACTTGACCATATAAAAGTCATTGGATTTTAACTTCATTTGATAAAACATAAAATAGATAGATCCAACTGTGGGCCTTTGGAAATACACTGGTATAAAATATTCAATTCAAACTAAAATACCAGAAATATTATTCGAGTAGGGTCCACCATTAACCATCTGAAAGAGTGAATCTCTCTTCTCAAAATCTTTTTTCCTTAAATTCATTCAATGGGAATATTATCCTTTTCAAATTTGTAGTAGAGTTAAATAATTATATTCAATTTATAATATTTTAACAAACCGACAAATTGTGACCCCTCCCCCTTTTTTGAAGTCAGTTAAATTTTAATTCGAAAGCCGCCCGTCTGACCCGCCGTCGCTCCCTCGAAGATGGATCATCGAGAACGACGGGGGGTGTCGATCGCGCGATAAACCGCCGCGATATGAAAACGGCGCTTGCCGTCGCGTAGCACGACCGTACAATGTTTGTACACAGCTACTACCTCCAACATGCAATTCTATTTATAAACACTTTTGGAATTTATATGTAACTAGATTTTCAATTCCATTTTAGGTTACATACTTGTTCTATAGTTTGCTGTCTTATATAAAATAATAAGAGGCGAGATCTCACGCTTTCTCACAAGAGTCACCGAAGG
Source organism: Drepana arcuata (assembly GCA_016069955.1). NCBI lineage: Eukaryota > Metazoa > Arthropoda > Insecta > Lepidoptera > Drepanidae > Drepana > Drepana arcuata. The sequence goes on along the minus strand of JACCPG010004995.1, from coordinate 26,747 downwards.
GGTAGGCAGAGGTGTATAGGAAGTACCCACGCACCCACATTCCGCCAGAGATATCTTTTAGGTGCCAACGTGACAGATGGCGAGTCCATCGCCGTTACTCAAGCACGACTATACATACCATTGCCATTGAATTGCTTCTCAGACGTATGCATGCTTCCTCCCAATGTTTTTGATGGTCAGCATGATTATGTATTTGCTTCACGAGGATTAGTGCAGGGGCCATCCACGGCGGTGACTGACTGGCTCTAATTCTATCACAGTATCACTTATATGTATTAAGCGTAAGATACTGTATATATCCTCACGCCTTCGCACAAGGGTCCCCGAAGGGGTAGGCAGAGGTGTATAGGTAATACCCACACACCCACTTTCCGCCAGAGGTATATTAAGTGCCAACGAGACAGATGGCGAGTCCATCGCCGTTACTCAAGCACGACTATACATACGCCTTTGAATTTCTTCTCAGACGTATGCAGGTTTCCTCTCGATGTTTTCCTTCAGCGTTTAGCTCGTGGTGTGACTAATCACTGTACTTAAGTTCAGAAAAAGTCATTGGTACAGTCGGGATTCGAACTTGCGACCTTTGCGTCGCAGGCAACTGCCCGAGCCACTCGACCACCACGGCTTTTTCTAAGATAAGATTTCGTAAGAAATTTCGTAAAAAAAGTTTCGTACTGTTCATGTCCAAATGCGTGAACCACAACTAGATTCCTCAATAAGTAAGATGTCAATAAGACGTCCCCTGGGTCGTTGTTCACCTTTATTTTTCGCAAGGAGAATGGTACTTTGAAAATTAGACAATTATCTAATTTGCCAAACACTTTAAGTCTTTAATCGCACACAGTAATTTCAAAATGGTGTCTGATTTATACAGTCCCTTTTAAGACTAGCAAATGTTTTAATCACGAGGCTGCGGTAACAACCCTACACTAGTCGTGCCGACCTTACTTTACTTAAAAAGGTTATACATTTTTATGAAGTAATAATAATAATAATATATCCTCACGCCTTCCCACAAGAGTCCCCGTATGAATATTATAATAATATAATTTATGAAGTATGAATATTATATTTGATACATGCCTTAACAATAGTAAATGAGTACAATCAGTTGCCACAAATAAAGGTATCACCCCTCTATAGGTATGTTGAAAACTCTAAGCGTCTGACTCAAAACTGAGACAAGACTGAAACTCAAAAAAGAAAAGACTTCAAGCTTCGAACATCTCAATTCATAAAAAACTTTCTGCAACTCGACATTTTAGAAATTTCCTCTTGAATGTAACAACATAAACAAAAAATCTTGAAACAACTCTTTGAATAAAACATATTCCTCTTTGCAAAGTATTAAGTCTTTATATACAGAACGGCCTAAAGCTTTTCTCCTAGAACGTGACCTAAGTGAGAAATCGTGTAAACCGTACCTAACAATGTTAGCTTCGTAAATGTAGAAAAAAAATGAAAATATTGAGAAATAAAACTATGAAATTTGCTGATCTGAACACGATTGGGTTTATACATACATACATATAATCAGCTTAGGGTGCTCTTGACCTGGCCTTTTTTCAAGACATCCCTGATTTGGTCTTGAAACGTCCGCGTCCGTCTTGTTCAACACTATCATTTATACTCGCCACTTTTTTCGTCAATCGTTCTTCATTAATTCCCTCGACAAAACTATGAAATTTGCTGATCTGAACACGATTGGGTTTATAGCAAACGTATAAATGTTTTTTTTTTTAGATGCTCTTCCCATTCCTTTGTGCGTTTGCCTAACAAAACAAAATTATCTAAAGTTCTTTTCACTTCTTTAAGTAAACAATTACCTATCGTTATATATACACGTGACAACTTCCCCATTCATCTTAATACGAAGGCATTTGCAAGGTAAATATTAACATTCACTCTGAAGTTTTGTTGCATGTCGCCCCTTAAATAGCTCCCTTTGTGAACTGCAGCTACTTGGAACTACCTTGCCGTTTATAAAACGATGGTGCGATGAGTACTTTGCCAGCTCCAATTTTTTTATGATCTTGGGCATTTATATGTTAATGAATTTTAAATTTAGATTTACCCAGTAAAGCTAGAGTCGTGGTAAATAACTTACGTAATACAGAGTGTTTCCAAAGGAAGACCTCTATCGAGTCACCTCTATTTTAACCAACTCATTCATACGTTTCTATGCTTGTGTGTCTGATCGATTTGAGTAGGGGTACTTGAAAACTAATACTTCCTTTGCCTCTTCGTCCAGACACTTGCGTGTTGTATGTATGTTTCGTCGACTTTCCCTCACTTCTATAGGACCACCGTAACATGAGTAAGACAATGTTCAATTTACGCTTTCAAATTTAAAGAGTAATTATTTTTTTCTTGTGTAGGTCCAGTCTATGAGAATATATATCGCAGTCACATTTTCGATATTTCATCGTCATCATATCATCACGCCGAGTCCCTAACGGGGTAGGCAGAGAGTATAGAGCGCCAGTTCTCACTAGACTTACATACCTCTTCGATATTTCATTATTTGTAAGTCCCAAGAGAACAGTTGAAACATAAGCTCGCAAAAAATTCGCACGGAACAAAAAGAACACACTCTTAAAATGGCATTATGTACTTTTTATATTAAACTTGAACTGGGGGACGTACTGTAATCGCCTTAAGCTTTTCATCATACAGGGACAGCTGTTACTAAACAAATCCCCCTTGGCGTGTGTTTCCTGGATTTACTTCCTCGTTTATTATATATATATAAGTTTTATATGCCGTGCCGTGATGGCCGAGTGGTTCAAGTAGTTGCCTACAACACTAAGATTGCATGTTATATATAATCGATACGATATAAATAAATAAAAATAAAATAAATAAAAGTTCGAATCCCGAATGTACCAATGAGTTTTTCTGAAGATACGTACAGTGATTAGTCACATCACGAGCTTTACGGTGAAGGAAAACATCGAGAGGAAACCTGCATACGACTGAGAAGAAATTCAAAAGCGTATGTATAGTCGTGCTTGAGTAACGGCGACTGACTCGCAATCTGTCACCTAAAATATATCTCTGGCGGACAGTGGGTGTGTGGGAACTACCGATACCTCTTCCTAACTCTTCGGGGACTCTTTTAAATTACACACCTCTTTCGCTTCATCCATTTTCACTAGTCTCATCATACAAGTTCAATGTCACCCATATATAAATAAGTATGTAGAAGAATACAATTCCATGTCAATGACTCTTCAATATAAACAAAATTGATAAAATACATTTATTTAAAATAAGTGAATAGTAAAAAGCAATCTCGCTTTGTTTGTTTATGTTTTATTGTTATAGAATCCTTGAAAAACTTGCTAGACTTTTCACCTGAGATGTTACGACCAGCTGAAGTATTTCGTGGAAACAATGATTAGTCTACAAAGCTTTTGCAGCTCTTGCACCTTTTTTCATGCTAGTCTTTTTGTTTTTTTTTGTACATTTATAAGTACAAAAATCAATCTATCTTTATCTATATATATATACTTATATTATATATATATATATATATATATATATATATATATATAATGTATATAAAGATGAATGTTTGTCTGTATATCCTTTACAGAATCGGCCGGACCGATTTTAATGACATTTTGTGTACTTCGACATAACTAAAAGAAGTAATTTTTGTAAAAAACAAAAGAAGAATGATATGTTACTATGATTTGAATAAAACAAATGAAAGTGCAATTTGTGTGCATTTGTTTAAAATAAGGTTTTACGCGTTCATAGGCGTGAGCAATACGACTAATTGTATCAATATCTTTCTTACACTTAATAAAATGGCAATGTGACCTCATAAGGTACCTGATACATAAACCGTCAAGTGTTTATATAAAAAAATCTACTCGAACAAAAGTCAATATAACCAACCCTACAAAAGAGAGACAGATAGTAAATTTGAAAGTTTAGAGAGCCCTAGTCGTCCAATAGCATGTCGTGTGTACATTCGTTTGCTAAGGGTTGATAACTTATCTAAGAACAAATTGCTTTGTATAATTCATGAGCGAGAGTCTCAGGTGACAGGGGTCCACGGTGTCCCCAAATTATGTGCATACATTGCTAGCTGGTCATTCTATAACTAGATTGAATTGTCATGAAAACCCTTCTTGTATTTCGTTCATTATTTTGGAAGCATTTTTTCGTTGAGTCTAGGCAATTTGTATCGGTAGCATTCATGAGTTATATGCACCGAGCTGAGCCATGTATTTTGATGTGTAATTTTTTTTATTTCTCCAAATAGTTCTAATCAAAATTGAGTCTGGTGTTTATAGTTAAAATATTTATTGCCCCGGCAAAGTTACTATAATACTAAAAGCTCAATTTATACTATCAACCCACGTCAAAATATTTTGTATCATGCTTCCTTGGAGTATTTTATCAGATGCACTAGAACTTTTAGTAAGTTCCATGGCACTTAATGGTACATTTTCGTTTCGTCATTGAATAACTTCCTGTTATGTTATTTGGTTTTCAACCTTATATTATGGACATATGTCTCCTTCTTCAATGCACATTAAATCTAAATATGACAATTCTCATATAGTGTGTTTTCGGAAAATACGGTCTTTTACAGTCTGTTTTAGAGGCTCTGTAACCAAATTAATAGCGATGTGAAGCTATTTAAACGCAATTACCGTATATAATAAAAAGCCTTAGCCCTTTGTCCTTACCTCTCATCTTAACACAGTGCCAATTTACGCTCTGTCCTTAAACCCATACGACGTACTTATATATCCTTCCCGTAAGGGTCCCCGAAGGAGGCAGAGGTGTATAGGTAATACTCACAATACCACTTTCACACGCGATTTTTGTGTCGCAGGCAACTACTCGAACCACTCGGCCACCACGACTTCTACAATGTGATCAAAATAAATATGAAAATATTTTCCATTAAATATTTATTGATACCAGTTAATGTGTTTACTCAATTGTCATAAATATCTGAGCTCAAACGAGCTGAAAGCTATTGTACAAAAACTTTGATAGCTTAACTTTCACAATAGAATCGTGAATTTTATTGACATATTCTCATAGAAAAATAAACATTGATAAAGGCAGCATAAAACATTCTGAAACTTTGACATATGGAAACATGTTCCATAACAATTTTGCCTGCATCGTACGAGACGTGGAGGAAAACTTAGAAGATAGATCTTTAACGGTCGATAGAGTTTTGAAATATGGCGTGAAGAACTTCCGAACGTACGTAATAAATACTTTTCAACTTCAAAGATGATGGGCGAACTTGGTTTGTCGTAAAAGGTGTTCTAGAAATATAATAGGTATTCTATTCTAGATACAGTAGAGAGTGCCTCACTTCAATGAGACTATAACCAAATATAGTAATAAAATAGAAAACCTGAAGACTAAACTACGCACACTGTACATATGTATTTTTAAATAAACAAAAATGTATGAAAAGTGAATTAACATACGATCAAGGATATTTCTTAGAGATAAGCTAAGATAAGATAAGTTCCCTCTAATTAAACGCAGATAAAGGTTTAATCTATAACTCATTTACCCAATAATTATGTTATCCCAAGCCAAATTTTAAATCATTGCATAATTATCTATCGTCATTAACGAAGCAATACTGAAATTACTAATTTAAATCAAAAAAGTTTTGATTTAATGATGATGATTAAGATATTGTGATTGATGTGTATACAATCACGAAAAGAGATTGGGAAAACCTTAGTTCAAATCACGATTAAACAATATCACTGTAGGCATGCGTCACCGCGTGCCCTTGGCGGGCGCAGTATTGTCGTAGTATCTCAAAATTTATACAAATAAATAAAATTAGGTAATAAAGGTAAATATATATATATTTTTTTAGTATTAAACATTTTAAATATAACTGTATAGTGGTCAATTTGGCCAGAAGCCACACAACTGCCTTTGGTCAGGTTAAAAAAAATACCGCTGAAATGAAGATTCTAGATATTATCACGATACTGCCTTTTGTAGACTTATACGCAAATCGAAATTTACTTCTATTATTCCAATATCCATTCTCTTGTAACGAAAGCAGTTTTACTCCTAGCATACTTTGATTTATCTCTGTGACCGCCTTCCACGTGACATAACAGCGCAAAAGCATTTTAATAATATCTCCTCTCGAGAAAACAATGAAAAATCTTCGTCTTACAAGGATATACGTTACTTCATATTCCGAGAATAATAAATCTCAAGGGGGAGACACATCTGTCAAAAGTGTAAAATATGTGTTTCTTGTAACGCATGCCGTGTCTATCTTACTTAAGTGGGAGATGCATTTTGTTTTCCCGTGGGTGGAATACTCTTTCTGTTTTCTTCCCTAGTTTTATCATATATCATCACGTCAAGTCCCTCATGCGCTAAGCAGAAGAAGAAGAGCGCAAGTTCTCCCTCCTTTTAGAGATTTCTTTCACTTGATCTTCACTTATCAGTCTTTTCATATATGCGTGCCAGTTTTTAAACTCTTGACTTTCCCGTCCTAAACTGTTCGATCGCCTTGGTGCAGACATTTTTTATGCATGTTTATAAATTAAAAACAAGCTAGTTTACTGTATATCTATCGACAATTTGCCCTCTATTCTCTCTGCCCACTGTGTGAGGGACTCGACGTAATGATGTGGATGTACACATATAAAATATTTGAAAGGTATGTAAGTATGGTAATATAATATATGGTAAGGTAATGTAAGTAGTATAAAATGTCTCAAACTGCCTTTCCATCGTGCCAGTAAAATGCAGCGATGTCAACGAAAAAATCTTAGAATGGTTTTACTATAAAAAAATAAACATACAGTGTGCAAGAATAGGCAGAGGACCACGGTCCTACTACCTAGATCAAATTAATCGGACACTTAACGTCGCGAACGTTAAGAGTATTCGAAACCGGCGAGCACGTATGAAGAGACTGAAGAATGTAGACGAAGCGAAAGAGGTATGTAAGTCTAGAGAGAACTGGCGCTCTATTCTCTCTACCTACACCGTTAGGGGCTCGGCGTGAGGATATGTAAACATACAGTTTTGCGTTCTAGAGGTTAGGTACATATATTATTATATCGAATAAAAGCAATTCTACAAAAATAAATCTCACAATTCTGTATAAGTAATAGAGAATCGGGCATCAGCACAGTTCCGCTCAGCATCGCTTTGATCAGTGGCATCCGCAAATGTCCCAGTAAAGGATGGAGTCAGTCATGCTGAAGTTATCGCTTATTGAAATCGATCCGGGACCCAGTAACGGTGCCCGATATTTTTCACATCACTATTACCTAATACTATCGCGATATGATGTGATAATGTAGGTTAGGGTTGCCAATACCTCTGGATTTAGGGGCTTTTGTGAACTTTTCTTCACGTTTTCCTTATTAAACAAGGTAAGTGTATGTGATGTGATATATATGTGAGTGAAATTGAATAGCATCAGTTTATACATCAAATTCTGACATGGGTTCCCTAGACAGAGGTGCAATAATACAATTCTATATAAATCTGAAAGCTCATGCAAGTATAAATACCCTTCAGAGATTTTATGTAAAAAAAATATTACGCTATTTTTTTTTTCTCCGACTGACAAACTTAGCCAACATTTTCAGGTAGAGCGAAAACCAATTTCTTTTGACACCATCTTACTTCAGATATCTGTATAAAAATCTCATCCAAAACATCGATATCTCACGCTCGGATGACTCGAATTGTTGTCACCTTTTCAATTTCGCATCAAAGGGTCTCTTTTGATCGGTTTCCACGTCCCTAATTAGCAGAACCTCGTTCGTTGCCTGTCCATCTGGAAGATATTGTTTATTGGCAGTAGATACGCCGCAATAGAATCCCAAGGGGGCATCGGCACGGAAAATTGAGGCAAAATCGGCTCTTGATAAACGCTGGCCCGGTTTACCATAAATCTTGATTTCGTTGATATGGAACCTGCTTGTAATAACCTCCAGATTCTCAATTAGCCTTTATAGTCTGCTAGACATAAGGTATATTACTCTGAGTTCCTTACTACCCCGAAGACATTACAACGCCAATCTTCTCTATACTCACCGACCTTTTTTGTTTCATATACGAATCCATCTCTTCATACATGCTCACAATTTTACTAATTCTATTCCAGTGTTTAGGATAAGATATAATTTTATTTGTGTGTAGTGACCAATATATATATTGGTCACTACATAACATAATCTTTACTTAACGCAGGGTGAACAATGCGCAAACGTCCCTCAGAGGCGGTAACTGCTGGTCTTTAGGATCGCCTGCTGTTACTGACGTCACATCGAGCCCCGCTGCCGGTCAACATCGTCGGTCTTGGGGTCCTACATGGGGCCCCCACTCACTAGGAGCTTGGCACTCAAACACCTGCTAACCATCAGGCCGACCGCACGCTTGTTCGCTACCTTTGTGGTATAAAAAATAATTGTCATAAGTTCAAACGGCCCAGGGCTCGAACTCACAATATTGGCTTTACTAGTGACTTACTTTATCTGCTACCTTTACGTTACGTCACAAACTGAAATATTAAGCTATCCACAATTTTATTACAGCCCGCTTACCTATCTTCTCCACTATCAGACGCGGTGCAATGAAAATAAAACGCTTTATAGATATTATTTGGATAGGTGCCCGCTACGGTAATAGCTTCCTATAAGCAATATTTTCCACTTGGCCGGTCTTTGGGCTTACTAATTTATTTATAAGTTTTAGGAAAATATTTTCAGGTAAACAAACTTCTTGAGCTGTGGTAAGGGAAATTAAGGGTTGGGTCGGAAACGCGCTAACGATACCTCACATGTTGAAAGCGTCCAGAAGCGGTGACCGCTTACCATCACCGTAATTACGAAAAAGCTACCAAATGTATAAATGTGGGATCAACTCCCAGTATCATTGAGCTAATCAGAAATACGCAAATGAGTAGTATTCACACCAACGTTTATAATAATTACATTTTCTGTTATATTTCTCGTTTCGGTTTTTTTAGTACATCTGACGTTTTAGCAGTCTGTGATTTTTAATTTATATTTTATTACTTCTTACAAGAAGGCAACCGGTTACGAAGGTTTGAATTCTGAGAAACCAGTGGTCATAATAACTTTACCATAGTTTACAAAAACCACGAGATAATACGGCTGTGTTGTCATGGGTCGATATTATAAAATATTTAAGCTTGGCAACTTTTTATGAAACTTAACACAAACAAAAGTTGTTCCATAACAGTGAGGACACCTGCGTACTGACAGTTTCAGCTATTCAGTTATTCTCTTCCATACACTTGAAGTAAGTTGTGTTAAAGTATTCATAAGGAGTTGGATCATAAGGAAACTTTAAGGAAGTTTCAGCGTTATGTCATTTCACCTCGGTTTTATTAAGTTTTCAGGTTTTATTACCCGTTTACGTTGAAGTCTGAAAGAAGATCCTTTCTTCGTTGCGTTGCCACAACGTTCCGTTGACACCGCTATTCGTGAGTGTGAAAGAGGCGGATATATAACCAAAGTTCTGTCATTTTCACACATATAATCTAAAGAATAGTGTGAGAAAATGATCACATCACCCAAAAAATATTTATATGATCAGTCCAGTCCAAGGGAGCTGGTCCTTCCTCGCAATCCAACAACTGTCTTAATCGTACCCCAAGGGGGGGTGACTATGCTATGTTTGCTTAGCACGTAAATGTTTCTAGGCTTTGGTCTCGCCATTATTCGCGAAAAAAAGAGCAGCAAAAGGGACGTAACGGTCCTCACCAGACCAGAAGTTTCATTAAAAAAAATACTAAGTCGATTGACGGCATTTTGTACATACATGCTGAAATGTCGCCTAGTTGTAGCCTGATCGTTGAATACATCTAACTATATGAACCTTGGGGCGGCATTTACGCTTTGACAACTTTATTGGAGACGAATCACCGTGCAGAAAGCATACTTAATAACATAACCTTCTACCAGCGAGAGAGAGAGCTAAGGAACTCGGGAAAGTCATCTTATGAAATAAATAAACAGCTTATCTTCTTGCTTATAATATGTCCTCTTAACAAATTAAATCTCGCTTATTGAAATAGGGTCCAAAGGGAAGGAAAACGTAGGTAGAGATGTAACCATTTCTTTGATATATCTTCGATGCCAACGTTACAGATGACGAGTCAGTCGCCGTCTTTCAATCCCATTACAAATTAATTTGAGTTATTTTCAAGCGCACGCAGGTTTCCTCATATAAATCATGATCATCGCTGTACTTAAGTTCAGGAAATGTCATTGGTAAAGACCGCCAGAATCGATTTGCTATTTTTGCATTACAGGCTACTATAACCGCTCGGCCACAGTAAAAAAAAACGGTAAGTAGTGGAAAAATATACTTCGGAATCTTATCTGTATTTAAATAGTAGCCATTAACAGTGTCTTATAGATTGCTTACATTGTGTGCTTATTTATTAATTAAGGGAAAGCATTCCGTCCAGAAATTTCAACGCCAAAGAGTAATAAACATATTATAAACGTATTACTCACACCTGCATACTTCTGCATTAATTTAAGTAGTGCGGAATCACCGCATCCTTTGCGTGACCATTCACGTTTTTAGCACCGTTATTTTTAAGAGACAGCTCTCATTACTGTCCCAAACTAAATTATGTTTAGATGTGGAAACAGCTACTTTATTGAAACTGCAAAGTAATTTGCAATATTTCATACTTTCATTACTGCGGTAACTTTTTACAACATTTTGATAATTCACAGATAGCTATAAATTTTAATCATTGCCTAAAATGTGGCAATAAAATGCCACGTGGTGAGCAGTTTATTGTTCCAGGCGGAAATTTAATTAGAGGCTGTGTCTTCTTAGCGGGGGAACATTTTAGTGCTCAATATTTTTCAATTAAGAGCCTACAGTTGGAGCATGGCAGTTGAAATGAATCCGTGGTTCACTGTCGTAGACGATGGTATAATAAATTTAAGCCTTATTTTCGCCAATCCGTCTCTTTGATTTTTCTCGTCCGGGTGGATTTGAGAAATTTATCTGTGTTCTAGTATCTGAAATAAATGAATTATTATTATTATTATTTCATTGTTAGCTCCCTTACTTGATAATACGATAATGTATAGTGTTATTTATAGCCTTCGTAAATAAATGACTGTCTAAGACAAAAATATGTTTTCAGAACAGAGTTAAGTTCAGTTCCTAAGATACACCTCTACCCCTTACTTAGGAGACCCTCATGGGAATGCTTGAGTATATTATCGCATATTTTATATTATCAAGTTTAAGAAAACACACAATATCGATATACATATTCGATATTCCGATAGATGGTGATGCAATCGTGTTTCAGGAAATTTATTTTTTTCTCTAGTATTAATATTAGTATACATTACATACGGTTTACGGGTTATATTTCCGAATTCCTCAAGTTTATAGCTTAACGATAGTATAAAACAGTTTAACAGTATTTACTTACATTCGTTCGCATTCTAGCACGACTTCCTTTTCGGGAGGTATCGATCCCCAAGCCAGACGAGCCAACACGCCCGGGACCACCACAGTTCTTCAATTATTCAGCCTACTTCCTTGGGTCTCGTTTGTTACATCTCGACCGCTAGTCTTCCAGAAAAGTGTTGCCATTACTTTTTAATGTTAAGAGGAATCGTTTTGTCCTCGTGTCTAATGTTGCCTTTTGATTCTTGTACATCCAGTAGGTACCTACTACATTAATGCAATCATTTACGGGACCACTGTCGGTTATATCGTTATCGCCCAATAGCAAGCGGATTATATTAAAATATCTATTGCTTTGAACAAATTGCATTGAACAACAGCGGTAAAAGTCACTGTTTTCCAGATTTGATTTCTTCATGGTACCCAAACAAAGGAGTTATACTTACCTATAATATAGATTGCACTTCGTTATTTACGAAAAACAGTAACCGTACAGTAAAAGTTTCTTAGCCAACAACACCGCCAACGGATAGTCTATATCCCTTTATATATAAAGGCTAAATATAGTTTTGTTTGTGGATTTACCCGACGGCAAGCTTGTATGAAGAGAGAGAGATAAATATTTCGCTGAGCGAACCAACATTGCCATACAACGTGGCAATGCCGGCAGTCTTGCCACTTTACCGCGTAACACAGATTTCGCACTAAATGTCCCAAATTCTATTTATAGGTAGTTTATCTTTATTATAACTTTGTATTTATAGTGTAAGAGGTCAGTAAGTCTAGAGAGCACTGGCTTCTCCTTCTGCATACCCTCAAGGGACTCTAGACTACGTAATAACATGATAAATTAATGAATTTGCAGATTCAACTTAAATACAGCGTATTTGGTTTGGTCCACAATTAGTTTTACCGAGTTTCATGGCTGTATGCCTAAACTATGGAATCAATATTCAAGCTACAGGATTGAACTACAAGTCCATAACCGTTAGGGCATCTGCATAATAGGCTCTCTAATACCCATGCTAGTGTATCGACTCTGTGTTTACGCTATATTGCTCGTTCCAGAACCAATTGGCCGCATTCAGGTTGTTTATGAGTGAGTTAAGTGCCAATATAGTAGTAATTGGAAATGCTAAGTATATAATTTAAAATTCTCTACTTTTTTATATTACCGACCGAGCATGTATCAAGTTCTGAAAGTCTAGAGAAAACTGGCGCTCTACTCGCTTACCAACCCGATGAGAGACCCGAAACGATATGTATATGACTGGTGAGTGATGAGGTTTACATATTTGGGGACGACTTACATTATAATTCTAGCTCAAACCCTTATGTATTGCGTTGTCTATTGTTATATATGTCAATGACTTTTGGATTTCAAAAATACAATCACGGTTCGAAATATTGTATAGCAAATGTGATTAAATTATAATAAAAAATAATATAATATATACTCACGCCTTCCCACAAGGGTTCCCGAAGGGGTAGGCAGAGGTGTAGAGGTAATACCCAGACACCCACTTTCCGCCAGAGGTATATTAGGTGCCAACGTGACAGATGGCGAGTCCATCGCCGTTACTCGAGCACGACTATACATACGCCTTTGAATTTCTTCTCAGACGTATGCAGATTTCCTCTCGATGTTTTCCTTCACCGTAAAGCTCGTGTTGTGACTAATCATTGTACTTAAGTTCAGAAAAACTCATTGGTACAGGCGGGATTCGAACATGCGACCTTTGCGTCGCAGGCAACTGCTCGAACCACTCGGCCACCACGGCTATTGGCGGTGATTAAATTAAAATAATATAAAATATAACCAAGTAACAGTGAACGTTGACACGCATAATATAACCACATGTATAACATGCGGTTACAATATTTGGTTAGCCGGTAGGAATTTACTACGAGCAGTACATTCAATGCACTATTGCTATAATACATAGTTATGCACTATGCAGTAAAAGTCTAAGCAAGAATGCTCGAGTAACAGCATGAAATTGGTGGCCACTTTATTATACGGCTGCAAATGTAGGGAGCATAGTGTAGCTGCACTTGAGTTGCGATACCTTCGAAAAATGTGCGGCGTAACGATATTAGATCGAATCCGATATGACGTGATTCGTAAAGCAACAGGCATAAACGAGACTGTGATTGTAAACATGAAGAAAGACATGTTACGTTGTTTTGGATATATAGGAAGGATGAGTGAAGAAAGATTGACTAACATTGCAAAAGTATGTCAAAGAAGAGGCAGTGGAAGACGTTCAAACTAACTAGATCAGATCGATCGGACACTCAATGATGGGAACGTCAAGAGAGAAGCTAGAGAGAACAGGCGCTCTGGCCTCTCTGCCTACCCCGTGAAGAACTCGGCGTGATGGTATGTATATATGTACGAGTGGATAATTTATTGTATATGTTTTAGAACCTCAGTGGCCAAGTGGTTCTAGTCATCTGCAATGCGATCGAAAAGTTCGCAAGTCCGAACTCCGACTGAACCAATTAGATTTTTCTCAATATAAATACCTAGTGATTAATTACTTATAAAATCTACGAATATTTAAAAACAATGAGACAACTTACACACAGCAATATCCATCGCTGAATTCAACAAGGCTCTATAAAATAATATCATAAAATCACCAAATTATACTCACCTAAGACTTGAATTTCCCCAAAGACGATTTGGTAACATTTGCATCATAATTCATAACTGAATGGTTTCCATATTACCCCGGCTTTTGCTAAAGGGAAGTTAATGTGGCGCATCGGCGTTGCAAAGTGGCCTGTGACATTTTTCAATCGCTTAATGGACCGACATTATTGGTTCGTGATGCCCAAAGCGGAGTATTATTAGTGACGGCGTAGCTTTGTTATTGGTTAGGGATAGTCCAAAACGGGAATGTGTTAAAATTCGTCGTAGAATTATTTATGCACGAAGTGTGCGTTTGAGAACTGAAAACTATTTAGTCACTTGGCTGCTATTCAATTATGATGGTCGCAAATCTCGCTCCACTGTGTAGAAAGGGAGATATTAGTTGGAATAGAAACTCAGTAAGGTTCTATGATAGGTTCCAGTAGCCGTCAGCAGCGCAAGAGTTGCGACTTTACCTTGACTATATCAATGCTTTTTTCTGAACTTAAGATGATTAATTACACCATGGGCGTAACGGCAAAGGAAATTATCGAGACGAAACCTTTCATATGAAATTTAAAGACGTTTAATCGTCAAAATCAGTAGGGGGAAGCTATCATATCTTTCTGTCTTATTACCTTAATATAGCTCGGGTGTAAATAGAGTGCTGTTATTTCCTTCCATCTACACCTCCTCATGCAAAAATGTCGAGTTAATTATTTCAATGAAAACAAAAACTTTCATTAAATAAACAATAGTCTCTCTGCAAAATGGACAAATTAAGTAATCGTTAACAAACCAACACCAACTCTAGCAAACAAAATGCAAATAACTTACTTCAATTTAGCATATTAACACTGAATTTGTGTTTCCAACCGGCAAGTAGTTGAACATTTAGTATTCGATCGAGTTTAGTTGAGTATTTACATACAATTACACCAAAGCCTTTTAAAGCTATCGTTTAGAAAGGAATAAATATGTAAACTAAATATACAACGAGAAAGAGTCTAGAAAAAGAGGTAAAAGCAGATTTGTTGTTGAAGAGGTTACAACTACCTAGATCAAATTAAACAGAAAGATGAGAAAGTCCTTAATTCTCGAAACCAGCGAGCATGTATGAAGAGACTAATTAATGTGGATGAAATGAACGAGACTTATAAAGTCTATAAAGAAGTGGAAAAGAAAATCTAGCAAAACTCTCTCTGCTTACCTAGTGAAGAGCTCGGCATGATGATAAGCATAAAAACAAATTCTGTATAATAAATAAAATATTTTATTACTTTAGTTCAAACTTTACAAATATCAATAAAAGCCCTTTGAATGTTTCAGAGATAGCAGTAGCATAACTGTGAAACATTATACCGCTGAATAGCGCGTTCCTTATCATCAAAAATTACAAACCCATTAACCATATCTGCGATTCTACAATTGCATAAGTTCGAAGATTACACTGTGGCAAAAGTTTAATATTTCTCTTTGAAGACTTCCGAGCTCGAGGGCCAAGTAAGATAAAAGTTCACAAATTGCCGATTGAGGATCGGACTTGAATTGATGAAAAAATATTACACTTCTGAAACACATCGTTAGTCGATTAAATGGAGCAATTAGTAACTCCGGTGGTGGGATCGGCTGCTAACGCGAAGCAAATAAGGCTAGTTAGCCTCAAGCGAGCGTCTGTGTGGAGCTGTACATCTATTTGATCGTTGAATGTGATAAAGGGAACGAAATTAATTGTAGCCATTGGTTCTCTTGAAGCTTCTTGAGCAGCTCTATCTATGTCATCACCAGCATTTGCAACACAATTGTCCAAATTGACCAGATTCAAGCCGACGGATTGAGCACATAAGTATGTGCCCAACAAAAATGAAGGATGCGGTGGGTTGAATTCACAGGTCATGTAGTGAATTTGGGCGTCTTGGTTACCCTGCAGCATATTCAAAGCACACCTGTGAAGGCGATTAGCCCAGCAATCGGCCTGTTGGAATTGGCAAGTGAAAGTCCCATTATCATGCCATACGGTTCTGCCCCAAGGCACGAATTCCACATCCATGAAATTGCCGAACACATTGTAAGCTTCTGCCAACTGATTATTTATGAACGCGACGGTGTCGCCACATCCTGATGTCGTACCAATGGTGATCTTTATTCTACCATTCACGGTTTGCAAGGTACCGCTCGAGTATGTCAAGAAGCATAGAGCCAAGAATATTTTCAGAGCCATGGCTGATCGTGCCGTGGGCTAGTCACGCACTGAATAATGTCTGATCCGATATCACGCTATCGAACTGATAGCGCTCAAAACTACTACGCTTATTTATACTGGCACAGTTACTACAATCAATGCTTTCGATAAGAATTTGATAAATTAATGTTTTTCATTGTAGTAGATATTTTATTTGTATGTACTATGTAATTATATAACAGTTATTATACTACGCCAGCTACGGACGCTTGGAATAACAAGGAAATCGTGAGCACACTATCTTTTCACATCAATTAAAATTATCATTAACTCTTTTAAGAAAAAGCCGGACTGGAGAAGCAATAGATGCAATTCACTGGCTTTTTATTTACAGTAGTTTCTTGATTTTAAATAGGAATAACAATATTTTATGTATGTACAAGAAATAAATGTATCTGGAACATTTAAGGAAAGTTTGTGACATGCAATTTCAAACATGTTGCCTTTGAAAGAACCTTCTGGCTTTTAATGCTTTTGAAGTAATCTCTTAAGACAGCATAAAAAAACCTCTTAAAGTCACCATATTTTCTTCATGCGAAAAATATTTTTTGCGGCAAACACTTGCAGCCGTCTTTGGAATAATAAACAGAAAAAGTTATTAACTTTCCTAATAAAAAGACATGCAAATTTATTAGGGCCCCTGATGGTGTAAAGTTAATCCAGTTAATTTATTCCACGTTTGCGGTTGAATTTGTGTATAAAGATGGTTTCATATTTTTTTGCTATTTAGAGAAATTGCTTCGGGCTGGACAAAGTAGCTGGAGAAACACGCACAGCACAAAGCGAAACTAGATGCTGCGAAGATCGAGGGTGTAGTAGACTGGAATGCAAAGATTACAAATTCGAATACCGGCTGTAAGAATTTTTTTCTGAATTTAAAAACATTTTACCACACCGCGAGTTAATGAAATATTGATAACTCCACAAGTTTGTCTTCATAGTTTGCATATTTAGACCGAGGGTCGTCTGTAAGTCTAGGCAGAACTGACGCTCTTCTCTTTCTGCATATTCCATGAGAGACTCGGAGTGGTGTACTGTTGTACTTGCTGAGGGAAAGAAAGAAAAAAGTATTTCTATTCGTTATCTCTAATCACCCGTGCCTTCAATTTAAAAGTAAAAGTCTCTTGGGTCCCATAAAAACCCAAAACCAGCTTTTCCTTAATCTTAATTCACTGCACAGAAACACCAGGTATTCAATTACGGTTAATACATTTAAAAATGTAACTCCCCCTATTTCTACCGCAGTATTAATGAAATTTACTTCCCCCGGGGATCGAACTGGGACCCTTCTTTTCTTAACTCGCCCTGCGGTCATATCGTTCACAAAGTTTCAAACAAAGGTTTTGCACTATAACAAATTAAATACCTTGTCCAATGTTACACATATTGATATATTCAGCCCTCCGCACAACGTTCCTCGAAGGGGTAGGCAGAGGTGTGCAAGTAGTTCCCATACACCAACTTTCCGTTGGAGAAACATTTTAGGTGACAACGTGACAGATGGCGCGTTACTCATTAAGCACCGTTAATCAAGTATATACTAGCTGTATAATGTACGTCTTTGACATTTCTTCTCAAACTTATCAGGTTTCCTCTCGATGTTTTCCTTCACAGGAAATCTTTGTGTAGCAGGCAATTACTCAAACTATTCGGACCCCACAGCCATTGTTTGACATACTAATAACCAAAAGTAATGAGATAAACGCTGAAAACTCTTTAACTCTAAAATGTTTATATTTTTATATAAATGTACATTTATTTAACATCACGCCTTTTTCTAACGGGTAGGCAAAGCCTCTCTAAACTTTCGTCATCTATATTCAGCAGTCTCTTCGTATACGCTTGCCGTGTACTCTTAACGTACACGTCCTTGATTGTTCAATCTAAGTCCAAATCAAAATAGCATACCGTGAACGGCACCTTCCTCACGGCATCCTTACGATCACACCATAATTTTCTCGCTTTCATCGGGAACCTCTTCATTCCAGATATGCAATCTTCTCATTGATGATGTGACTGAAATAGGTATTTTATAATTTTATAGGTATTTTGTTTGTCCTATATATTAACCGATTTTTCAAAAGGATAATTAAAAAACTATAAACATACATATACATATCATCATGCCGAGTCCGTAATGGGGTAGGCAGAGAGTTTGAGCGCCAGTTCTCTCTAGACTTCGTCGTTGTCGGTTTCGAGTACCCTTGACGTTCCCGTCCTTGAGCGTCCGACCGATTTGATCCAGGTAGTTGGAACGTTGTCTTCTTCTGCCACGTCTTGTACGCACTTTTGAAAAACTACATCCCCTTGTATATTCCGTAACAACTTTTAATTGTTTATTTTGTTCATATCATTATCAAAACATTATTTCATGTGAGTTAGTAGTTCATTTTTAACTATTTCTTTATACATACATACATTTAATCACTCGTCTTTCCCGTAGGGGTAGGCAGAGACCACTTCTTTCCACTTGCTACGATCCTTACATACTTCTTTCGCTTCGTCCACTTTCTTTATTCTCTTCATACATGCTCTTCGGTTTAGGGAACTCTTGACCAGACCTTTTTTCAAGACGCCCCTAATTTGGTCTAGAAACGTCCGTCTAGGTCTACCCCTTCCAACACTTTCATTCACACTCGCCTTATACACTTTTTTCGTCAATCCTTCTTCATTCATTCTCTCGACATGGCCAAACCATCTCAGCATACCTTTCTCAATTTTTGTCACTACATCTTCTTTCAGTTTTGTGTAATTATGTTTGCAATAGGAAGATACGCTTATAGGCATGAATATTTATTTGCATCGGCATATATACCTACTGTAGAATGTTTTATGACAAGTATATTTCATTACACACAATACATACACGCTTTATTTGGGACCGTACGCACCGCCTTGTGAGTAATGAAACAGGGAAACGCTAATTTAAATTAATTCTAGCTGCGCGAGTCGCAACTCAGAGCAACCCTAACCTGAGCCTACAAATGACTATTGCGAATTACGAGGACTTTCTCTAACGCGGTCTTTACGAATTACATTCCTTTTTAGGAAATACACTCATGAATGAACCAAATAGCAGATATTTTTTGTAGCAGCAAGTTGTGAGTATCTTGTATAATTGCAGTTTCCGTGATGCTATATGATTAAAAGTAAGATAGAGTTACATATGTTATAGTTAAGCAGTCTTATTTTCTAAATACACTTTTATATTTCCAAATATATATACACCGTGCCATCAAAGTTCACGGAGTCTGATTAAATGTTTTGCAAAATAGGGGGTAACTAAGTTTGTATGGAGTACGTCGGGCTTAAAACTCTCTAAACGACTTCATACATTCCCGTCTACTGTTACAATGGGGCTCGTAAAATTAATACCTCGACTCTGAATCGTCATGTTACCTCTCTAGATGGTAATTCACCCTAAATATTTAAGTTTTCCCTCCTCAACCCGCAACAAGATTCAATTTCACGCCCTAAAAAGGGGTCTGCTTTGGACGATTCCCGGTTCTTCAAACGTCACGGCCCTAAAAGCAGCCATTGAACATGGCCTCTTTAAATTAGTGCATCGTCCTTCGTACTTATACATTACTCGAAGATAGTAAGGGGAAGGCAGATCAACTTATGTTTGTCAGTACAACGATCAGAACCATTTGAAGCATTATCCGGTTGCATATAAAATAGAAAAGGCAGACTCAATTGATTCAATTTGGTGTCAAATTGGTGAATCTTTGTAGGGAGGTTCCCGTTTTGTGTGCGTTTTCAATCTGAAAATGCGATTTTAAGCCATTCATCATGATCTTGCTTTAGCGCTCTTTCGGTAATTCGCTTGGCATTTTTTTAAGAGCCTTAATGACAGAACGCATTGGTATTTACTAACCAATTTATTAACTTTACTAGTGATTTTTCTCTACAGGAACTATACAGTGAAGAAAATCATCTTGATAAAATCTGCCGACGTCTGAGAAATTCGAGAACGTATCAGAAGTCATATCTTGAGACTGAGATGGTGACAGACGCGCCCATATGAAACTTTAGCCTTTTTATAGGTACATACCAACCCCGCGAAAAGTTGGAACATCTTCACAAACTTAATCATATAAATATTAGCAGGATTGAGTACGTTTTGTAATTCCTTAAATTTGGTACGTCATTTATTATACTTGTTGTGTGCTGGAGTATTTTTATAGTATGATGCCATATAAGTACTAAGCTCATCGAGTACCAGACCTTTGCGTATAAGGGCATGAATGCAGTATTCAGGGTTGGTACATGGTACATTAGTATTTAAAAATATATTTGTTTTCACAAGATACATATTGTTCGGGTTGCTGTGTAATCTCCGACGAAATGTAAACGTGATTGACTGTCTAATTAATCTGCCAGGGTAATTTTTGTAGAGTCACAAAAGCTAAGAGCTCATTTAGAGTGCTCTGTATCCAGCACGAAAGGCAATGGAGAAAATGTAAGGCGAGTAAATAAGAAATCGGACAAAGTTGATTTCAATAATATTTACTGACGTTATAGACCTAAATACTCCAGAAACAGCTTATCATGTAGGAAATACAATAGTTATTTCTTAATATTCTGTATATAGAAGTTCAAAAATTATTATTTATTTACACATGAATTTGTCAAACGTAAAATAAATTAAATTTATAAAACAACTAAAAACAATCGTTGTTTCAACATAAATGTACATTATACATTGGCTTACCTATAAAGTAAGCCAATTTTAAAATGTACTAAAATACTGGTGTACTAAAATATTATTTAAATAGATCTGTTAGTTGTTTGTCAACCCTACAGCCTCAGTACATTTGTCATTAACATACAAAGAGAACCGTGTGTGTTGCTCTGCGGCCGCCCTCCAGCCAAGTGCTTTTGTATTTGGTCATGGCTAATACAATTATTCAAATTGCTCTATTTATTAATTTCTTTGCGACAATGCTTTACATTTTATGTTCACGCCGCAAAGATTGCAAAGCGTATACAGAGAAATTCCTTATACTCCAACTGATGCCTGCCTACACTAGGCCAGTGCGTGAACTCGGTAAACTCACATAAGTCTAAAAAGAGGAAGATGTAAACGCATAATTGTAAGTTTTATAAGGTCGTTTAAGACGAGGTAGAGGAAGACCACGTTCCAACTACCTAAATCAAATCAATCGGACGCTCAAGGACGGGTACGTCAAGAGTACTCGAAACCGACGAGCTGGTATGAAGACTGAAGAATGTAAACGAAGCGAGAGAGATATACAAGTCTAGAGAAAACTGGCACTCTATTCTCTCTGCCTACCTCGTCAGGGACTCGGCGTGATGATATGTATGTATGTATGTATTATATGGCCCACCCGATGGAAAACGGTTACCGCAGCCTATTTACGCTCACGAAGTATCACTTGCGCGTTGCTACTCTGTGTTCGAAGAGTTATAGTGTGTTGGCAGCATAATGGGCTTAATCCCTCTGCTTCCAACACAATGTAACACCTCCCCCCCTCCCCAAGGAGCTCATTACTGGAAACCTTATTCACCGTATAGGAACACAACACAAGAAATTGTGTTATTTGGTAAATTGTTATAAGGTGGAGGTCCTGCCCCAGTCGGGCAGCTCCAAATTCGAACGGAAACCCGCTGTGCCCTACCTCTCTTAGCTGAACCAGCGAACTTTGTACTACCAGAGTCAATGCAGTAGTGGTTGTTTTTTTACGTTAATCAGCCCTGTATTTTACTAGTTATTCTCGCATGACACGAGAGCATCAGAATCGATCCACTGGGTTCCCAGTTAGAAATGGTGCAAATAGCCCGACTTTGTATTATTTATATAGTTTATTCTACATTAGTATGCACCCTACATATATTTCCATACATCCTATATAGATTTTTTTTCTCCTTCGCAAAAAACTTCTCATAGAATAAAAAAAAGTACTGGATAACAAAAAAACACACAATAAAAATTACCGAGTCTTCACTTCACGTCGAGTACCTCACGAGGTAGGCAGAGAGAGTAAAATACCAGTAAAATGGTCTGCTCTTTAGGTTGTTGTTATACACAGACCACTAAACCAATTTCCAAAATACAGAGGCCTTTCTAAAGCAATCTCTCGAAACAGTATACCTAGAGGCAAGTTTAAGTTAGGAGCCACGCATGAAGTATCTTAAAGCATGATCCTGAAGGCTAATGGTTGGTCGACTATTAGGCAAGCGGCCAGACCAACTTAAAGCTGAGCACTAGAGCCACTAATCTACCATTGAAGCAACTTCTGAAGTTATCCTCAGCTAAGGCGCGGCACTTTGCGAGCAGCGGTGTTGTCATATTAGTACTACACAAATATATATTAGAAAACTGAATATACATTAATACAAACATGTCTTGGGAAAATTCCACATAAACCGACCAAGTATCTTACTAAGGAAAGCTTGTACTATAGTAGCAAAACAACTAAATGTGTTTAAGAGTAAATACGCTCATCATCATCATCACGCCGAGTCCTTCACGGGTTAGGCTGAGAAAGTGGAGCGCCAGTTCTCTCTAGACTTACATACCCCTTTCACTTCATCCGTATTCACCAAGGAATTCACTCTTGACGTGACTATTCTATAATAATTACCTAAAATATATCTTAAAAAACTGTGCGACCTCTAACGTGAAGGCCACACGCGTCATTATCATCATCATCATCAGCCCACTCTAGTCCACTGCTGGACATAGGCCTCCCCTAATGAGCGCCATAGCCACACACGTGGAGGTAGCAAATTTTATTTTTATCCCGCGAGAAACATTATTTCCGTGGGATTTGTTCCCGTTTGCTGCTTACCCCCAGAAGCCTTCGTTTTTCGCATCGTGGGAAGGTATAAGGTAATTTGTTTTTTTTTATTTGAAGGCATAACAATATATAGACAAACACATTTTTTGTCATGGTGGCCGGTTCGAGAAGTCGTAACGTTAAGATTTCCAATTCTAATACCGACTATAACAACTAGCAGTAGAGACCACCAAGCATCAAATCAGTGTTATTAACCTTGCAGATGGCTAAAATATTTCGCCATCACGATTTTGTGAGACGAATCAAAAGCCTCTCGCGCCTCATTAAAACCTAGATTTTTCTTACGACTGTTGCTCTATCTCTTTTTTTCCCTGAAGTAACTCTATTGTAAACAATAAACCGACATTGAATAATTTAGTTTTTCATTTAAATGTTTAATAGTGTTTAAAAAGAGGTCCAATAAATTATAATCCTTTATAATCGATAGCCTTTTGCAATAACATGTATCACAACGTAATAGCTAATAAATTACATTTCCGTATCAAATACAAATTCCATTGTTGGTCTCATTGTCGACTGCAAGGATTACGAAGCCCATTCAGGCCAGGATTTGGGAGTCAATGGAGCGATCCCAGGGCTGGAGTTAATCCAAAAGCTGCCACTTAATCTCGGTAGATTTGCAGCACTAAACTATTATGGCCTATAAGTTAAATCCTGCTTGTATGTACTTGCGACCGATACGTTATGACTTACCCAGCAATATGTTACTGGGGATTAGTTAATGTAGCAGTAGTTTCAATTTAAATGCTTCGCTGGGGTAAAGTTGGGACTTACATATGAAATAAACAGAACGCGTCAGATATGGGATTTGCATCGATAGGGGCTACCGAGTTTATACTACGTAAGCTGTCAGTAATGTACGGCTTAAGAAAAAACTTAATACCAATAGGAAAAGCATTTTTCTACTCGCTTCTAAATCGAAACAATAAATATTAAAATATGTAGAGATGCTTTTGAGATGTTTTTTTTACATATTAAATTCGTATATTCTACAGGTTTAATATCTACAAGATAATGCAGAATTCAGTTGTTATGGTGGCATATAACCTAAACTTTATCCAACTAAAATGGCGAAACTATTTTTTTTTATATATGTACATACTATGATATTCAAACATTATAAATATACCATGTATGTATGTCATCACGCCGAGTCCCTCTGGGTGTAGTCAGAGAGAGTACAGCGTCACATCTCTCTAGACTTATAGACCTCTTTTGCTTCATCCACATTCATCCCTTTATTCATGTTATTCCAAGTCAACGACAAGCGATCCAATATTCGTTAAGTGAAATAGTCTTATCCTATATTCGTATATTCAGTAAAGCGCAAATGATAACATCCTCAAAACTTGCTTATACAAATCTCAAACTAATTAATACATAGCCACGATCTTGTCTGGTTAGAAGATCTATTGTGAGAGAAGAATGAGTTTCTCAACCTTGCTTATAACATAATATAAAATAACATCTTCATGCCTGGCAACGAGGATCCCGAAATGGTGATTGAAGTGTATATTAACACAACCTCTTTGCAGATGGTTCCCATCGTCGTTACTCAAGCACGACACGACATACGTCATGAATTTATTTTCAAATTTGAGAAACTTTAATTGAAGAACTTTGAAGAAAAGAGAACTTTAAGAATTGTAAAACCAGCAGAGGTTTCTTCTCCAGGTTTTCCTACACTGTAAGGCTGGTGGTTTCATTAAGCCCCGTACTTAAGTTAAGAAAAAGTATTTGATACAACCAACATTCCAACTTGTAATCTTTGTGTTGCAGGTCTACTCGAACCACTCGGCCACTACGGCTCTAACTTCAATTAATATTACTTTATTTCATATGCTTTTCTATTCAATTCCAAACACAACATTAATTCTCTCTACTCGACCAGGGAAGCAATTAATTGAATTTTGTTGACATTGCCAACAACTCAACATAATTACTTCTGCATTTACACACCCATCAGTATCATTCCTTATTCATTAGACAAGCACGTGAAGAAGCAAACCAATTAAAATGATCAAATATGAAGGGATGTGGGTGCCCACGGTTGGTGATAGAAATGTACCACGTTGATCATCGATTACAAGTATCGATTGGTTACATTACAATAGAATATAAATTTTAGCTCATATCATACGGCTACGTCTGCAAAAAAAATTATTTAAACATAAAATTCCCTTTTCAATATTCCATTTCTTGTTAATATTCATAAAAGATCGTTTAACCTTTAACTTAAGAAATTATTGTTTCCCCTATTAACTTAAATTAAAAAAGCAAACTTTAACAAGTATACTAACGCACATATACAGCGACATTCAAGTGAGTTATATATACATACATATCATCACGCCAAGTCCCCAACGGGGTAGGCAGGTAGTTATATATATATATATATATTTATATATATATATATATACAAAAATAATACTGTCGGATGGACAGTGCGCGACCAATAATTTTGGGGTTGTAAGCGTCCATAGGCGGTGTTAAGCACTTTGCCACCTACATGGTTTAAAAGCGTTCTTATTTTTGTCTGTAATTTTTTTAAGGTTTGTCGACAATATTTACCATGAATTTCTATGAGAAAAGCACCAATGATAATTATTATGCATTCCAAACATTAAACATAATCGATTAGAATTGTTCAATATTATCGATGACAATCTTTCTCAGTGGCACATCCCTACTTACCTACCCCTTCTTGTCGGGTACTTAAAAATATATATGTAGATGTTTATGGAAAACAAGAGAAAGGGAACACAATATACGTGTGTAGCTAGGCGACTCCCTAGGCACAATATAAAGGCTTACAGTAATTTATCCTCAGACGTAGGTACCCACGTTTCGAGACCATGTCACGACAACCTTGACCTCGCGCAAAAGCTTGTATGACGTTCAAAACTTGTACTGGAACATTGTATCTTACTTATAAGTACTTTTGTAATATATAGCTTACGAGATAATAAACTTATACTTAACTAGCTGTGCCCGCGATTTCGTCCGCGTGGAATTTAAGAAAAAAATATTGTCCCGTTTCTATAATAAAAGCAACGTGAGTTTCTCCTTATTACATCAGCTATCTGAAAATGAAAGTCATAACAACATCGGTCGAGCCATTAAAGTGTTTAGCCGTAACAAACAGACAGACAGTCAGACAAAAAATATTTTAATATTACAAAAAGACCCTCTAATTTTGTTTCCATGTCCATTTCTCTTCAAATAACTCAGCGCAGTCAACTTTTTTTTATACCACCGGGGTGGCAAACAAGAATGCTGCTCGCCTGATAGCCCTTCCCTCTGACAGTTTGCAATACAAGGGTTATCACTCGCACGCTGCAGACCCTGCACGAATCTTTTCACACCCTTCTTGAAGAACTTACTATCCATAACAAGAAAACAGCTAAATGAGCCCGATTGGTCATAAGTCCAAACTGAATGATACTAAAATACCAGATGTGGACGAAGCGATACAGGTAAGACTAGAGAGAGTCTAAGACTAGCAGAGAGTATAGAACTGGCGCTCTATACTCTCTGCATACTCGGTTGGGCACACGGCGCGATGATATGTATGTATGTAAAATAC
>JACCPG010004993.1:0-40146 GCA_016069955.1 Drepana arcuata | reverse complement strand
GATGTTCCGGACGACTGGAGGCGAGCAGTCATCGTGCCTTTCTATAAAAGAAAGGGATCACGATTGGACTGCTCAAACTACAGAGCCATCAGCTTGGTCAGCTTAGCTAGTAAAGTGTACACGAAGATCCTGACGATAAGAATGCAAGAGCGATCCGAAAGGTTTCTCTGGGAATCCCAAGGTGGATTAGACCAGGAAGAGGATGTATGGATCAAACCTTCTCACTTCGCGGAATCTTGGAAAAGTTTTTGAATATTCACCAAAGAGCTTTCGTCGACTTAGAGAAAGCATTAGATAGAGTCGTACGAAAGGAATTCTGGCACGTGTTGTCTGGATATGGAGTGAGCAGTTCCCTACTGCATGCCGTGAAATCACTATATAGTGATAATAGGGCGTGCGTTAGGGTCGAGGGTGAGATGTCACCCTGGTTTGATGTGAAGACAGGGGTCATACAAGGGGGTATCATGTCTGCCCGTCGATTCATTATATATATCTAGATAACTGTCTCAGAGCATTAAGAACGGTTTCCTCTCGATGTTTTCCTTCACCGTAAAGCTTCGCTCGTACTATCTTTGATCTGACTTTCGAATGTGTTTGTTTAGAACAATGGATACATCAGTTCTATAAACGTCGGTGCGGAACCCCTGTGGTGTACCAATCTGAAGAGAGCAATATCTGTCAACTTTCAACTGACGAAAAATATTGGCACTTATTCTGTCAACGAGGTAGGTATGCCATCTTAAAAATTACACCATCTATTTTGTTTAATATTATATATCCTCACGCCTTCCCACAAGGATCTCCGAAGGTATAGGCAGAGGTGTATAGGTAATACCCATGCACCCACTTTCCGCCAGAGATATATTTTAGGTGCCAACGTAACAGATGGCGAGTCCATCGCCTACTCAACCACGACTATACATACGCCTTTGAATGTCTTCTCAGACGTATGCAGGTTTCCTCTCGATGTTTTCCTTCACCGTAAAGCTCATGGTATCAAGCTTAAATTCGGAAAAATTCATTCAAAATAAAAATGAAAATATTTATTTCACATAGGCCTAGTTGGGCACTTAAAAAACGTCGAAAGGGGTGCACGGTTCGGGTTGGTCGTTTCCATGGAGAAGAACCGGCAAGAAACTCCATGGTACAATCGGGATTTAAAGAGTACAGCATGGAGTTCTTCAAGAAGGGTGTGAAAAGATTCCTGCAGGGTCGGCAACGCGCGAGTGATACCCCTGGTGTTGCGAGCGTCCATAGGCGGCAGTAACCGCTAACCACCAGGCGGGCCGCATGCTTGTTTCCATCCTTGTGGTATAACAAAAAAAAAAAAAATTGCGGTCTTTGTCGCTCGCTCGAACCACTGTCTATTTATACTATGATTTTATCCTTTTCCCTTTAATTTCCAGCCGTGCTTAGACCATGCTTGCATGATGGTGTATACGAGAAATGGAAACACTTTTAAAAAGTATACTAGTTACAAAGTCCCGTCCGTGAAGAGTGGACACAGCTGGAGCTCTGCGGCTTACGATATCAATAGTGATATGATTGTAAGTATATCCATACATACATACATACACATACATACATGTAATCACCCCTCTTTCCCGTAAGGGTTGGCAGATACCACTTCTTTCCACTTGCGACGATCCTTACATACTTGTTTCGCTTCGTCCACTTTCATTATTCCCTTCATACATGCTCTTCGGTTTAGGGTACTTTTGAGCTGACCTTTTTTCAAGACGTCCCTAATTTGGTCTAGAAACGTCCGTCTAGGTCTACCCCTTCCAACACTTTCATTCACACTCGCCTTATACACTTTTTTGTTCAATCGTTCCTCATTCATTCTCTCGACATGGCCAAACCATCTCAGCATACATACAAGGTAACGATGTATCCTCACGCCCACCAGAGGTAGGCAGAGGTGCATAGGTAGTTCCCACATTACGCCAGAGATATATTTTAAGGTGCCAACGTGACCCATGGCGGGTCATCGCCGTTATTCAAGCACGACTTTTGAATTTCTTCTTCTTATTTCTGGATCTAAGAATTAAATTTGAATTAAGAACTACATTAGGACTTGTACTAAATCATCAACATTTTGCGTGAAAGAGGAAAAAATATGTTTCTCCATCAAATATTATTTTCCATGAATCATGCTCCTTAATCAAATATTATTTTACATCAGAAATGCTCCTTCAACAAATAAAATTTTTCATCAAACATGGTCCTTTATCAAATATTACTATTCATCAAATATTATATTTTCCATCAAACTTGGTCCTTCATCAAATATTATTTTTCATAAAACATTCTTCTTCATCAAATATTACTTTTCATCAAACATTCTTCTTCATCAAATATTATTTTTCATCAAACATGGTCCTTCATCAAATATTATTTATCGTTTAATATTCTTCCTCAGCTAATATTGTTTTTCAGGTAGATTCAGTTTCATCAGCGGAACGTGCTTACGAGCTCGACGACGACAAAGGTCTGATGAACCTGGATCTCAAAGGGAGCTACCAGTACAAAACTCATAACCACATTTTGGTGGTTACATCCGAGTGAGATTTACTCTAATTATTATCCCATTGATAATTTTTACAAAGAACAGTTGAAACTTACTTACAGATAAAAATAATATTTGTCCCAAATCGGTATCCCGAGGCAACGTGCCACGAAGACTAGCAGCATTGCCACGCTGGATAGCAATGCTAAAAATCCTATTGATTATATAAATTTACATATCAACACGATGAGTCCATCAAGGGGTAGGCGGAGAGAATAGAGCGCCATTTTTCTCCAAACTCTCATACCTCTTTGGTTTCGTCCACATTCATCAGTCTCTTCATACATGCTCGACGGTTTCGAGTACTCTCGACGTTCCCGTCCTTGAGCGTCTGATCGATTTGATCTAAGTAGTTGGAACGTGGTCTTCCTCTGCCACTTCTTGCACACACTTTCGCTTTGTATATCGACTATACATACGCCTTTGAGTGTCTTCCGAAACGTATGCAGGTTTCCTCTCGATGTTTTCCTTCACCGTAAAGCTCGTGGTGTGACTAATCACTGCACATAAGTTCGGATCATCTGTCATGTTTGCACCTAAAATATATCTCTGGCCTAAAGTGGTTATGTGTGGCTACTATTTTGAGCAAAGAATGGGCATTACCGTCCAAAATGTATTTAATATTTCTTGTGTACTGTACGTAATATTTTTTTCAGCTTATCTCTATACTACGATACAGACGTGCCAGCAGGTACGGTTGAAAAGATAAATCTTATACAAAAATCTATCGTTTACGAGGTTAGCAACTATACTAACCCTACTAACGGAATAAGGCAGCTGTCACAAGGCACACTAATGAACAATACGTATGAGGTTAGTATGGCATTTTTAAACGGTTTTATTTAGCGTATATCTGTGCGGGTGGCAAGCAACCTTGCAGTCCGTCTGATGGCAAGCGGTTACCTTTACCTATGGACGCTCCGACATCAAGGGTATCGTGCTGCCGATCCTACAGGAATCTTTTCATACCCTACTTGAATAACTCCTAAAAATAACTCCTAGAAAAATGCTGTACTCTCCAGGGAAAACCTCAACGGGGAGCTCATTCCACAGCCTGAGAGTTCGAGGAAGAAAAACGCGGAGTTTTTTATATTTTATTTATACCACATGGGTGGCAAACAAGCATGCAGTCCGCCAGATGGTAAGCACACCAGGGGTTTTACTCACGCGCTGCCAACCCTTCAGGAATCTTTTCGCACCTTCCTTGAAGAACTCCATGCTGTGCAGTTCAGGGAAATCTTCAATCATAATGGCGAGTCCATCGCCATTACTCAAGCACGACTATAGACCTTTGAATGTCTTCTCAGACGTATGCAGGTTCCCTCTCGATGTTTTCCTTCACCGTCAAGCTCGTGGTGTGCCTCACTGTACTTAAATGTAGAAAAACTCCTCAATCCAGTCGGGATTGGAACTCGCGCCGTTTGCGTGGCAGGCGGGTGCTGTGACCTCTCGGCCACGCCGCCTCCTCTCGTCCTGACGTATAAGTGGTATGGTATCGCAGTGCAGGCGCAACACAGGTTCCCTCTCGATGTTTTCCTTCACCGTAAAGCTCGTGGTGTGACTAATCACTGCCCTAGAACCTCATTGGTAAAGGCGATATACGAATCTGCAGTCTCCAATTTGCAGACTCAATTAGTACCCACCAAATGATTTGAAAAGAGTAACCATGGAGTTTCTTGCCGGTTCTTCTCCATGGAAACGACCAACCTGAACCGTGCACCTATTTCGACGTTTTATAAGTGCCCATCTAGGCCTGTGTAAATAAAATATGTTGATTTTGATGTCTCTTTTTTTATGTGTTTAATGACAATTTCATTAATTTTCAGATCCTGTTAAGGATAGCGTCTAGTGGCATTGATGTTGACAATATTGCGAGGAACCCTGATTTAATACATAGCTTGGAGTTTATTAACCTTTTGAAGTAAGTACAGGGGCCACAGACTGTTCGCAGTTGGCACGCACACAGTATCGCGTGCACACTCCCCTATACCTCGCACTCTCACTGCGCTCAATGCCCTCTTGGAGTCCGACCCTGACTGTGACGTGTTCAAGGACGGATGGAAGGATACCCAGTTCTCTCTAGACTTACATATCTCTTTCGCTTCGTCCACATTCATCAGTCTCTTCATTCATACATGCTCGTCGACTTCGAGTACTCTTGACGTTCCCGACACAAGACTTAAAAAACACTCAATATTTTAAGGTTACTTAGTCTTGTGATATTCTATCTCTTGTCTTGTCATATCCTATGTATTGTGTAATTAATTTAGTGTAATTGGCTACTGGCCGTTCTAATGTGTATTTATAATAATAATAATATATCCTCACGCCTTCCCACAAGGGTCCCCGAAGGGGTAGGTATTTAAATAAATGAAAAGCCTATATCCGTCCTCAATAGCCGAGTTAGCTGATGCAAAAAAAAAAAAACAGATTAAATTCGTATTTCCAGAGTATTGCGTTCGAACATCAAATTCGCCTTCATGGTCCTTCGAGCCGTAATTCAAAATACTTTGTTTTTTCAGTTCAATATCCCAACTGCAATATGGAACCTTGATAAAACTATTTGACAACCTTATAGTGGGTACCAGCTATGAACTGGAGACGGCAAGGAATATATTTTTAGAGATTCTTCCCCACGCGAGGAGTGAGTCATGTGCGCGGCTGATCAAGTACATCGTGCTGGAGGAGAAGGTAAATTCCCGATACCTATAGTACAGCTCTGCCTAGCTTAGGGTCAGTTGGCTTTGTGTGAGATGTCCACAATATTATTATTGTTACATCTATATAAGTGTGTATATCAGTCGCCGATACCTATAGTACAGGCTCTGCCTAGTTTAGGGTCAGTTGGCTTTGTGCGAGATGTCCACAATATTATTGTTGTTACATCTATATAAGTGTGTATATCAGTCGCCGATGCCTATAGTACAGGCTCTGCCTAGTTTAGGGTCAGTTGGCTTTGTGTGAGATGTCCACAATATTATTGTTTTTACATCTATATAAGTGTGTATATCAGTCGCCGATGCCTATAGTACAGGCTCTGCCTAGTTTAGGGTCAGTTAGCTTTGTGTGAGATGTCCACAATATTATTGTATATTAACATCTATATAAGTGTGTATATCAGTCGCCGATGCCTATAGTACAGGCTCTGCCTAGTTTAGGGTCAGTTGGCTTTGTGTGAGATGTCCACAATATTATTGTATATTAACATCTATATAAGTGTGTATATCAGTCGCCGATGCCTACAGTACAGGCTCTGCCTAGTTTAGGGTCAGTTGGCTTTGTGTGAGATGTCCACAATATTATTGTATATTAACATCTATATAAGTGTGTATATCAGTCGCCGATGCCTATAGTACAGGCTCTGCCTAGTTTAGGGTCAGTTGGCTTTGTGTGAGATGTCCACAATATTATTGTTGTTACATCTATATAAGTGTGTATATCAGTCGCCGATACCTATAGTACACGCTCTGCCTAGTTTAGGGTCAGTTGGCTTTGTGCGAGATGTCCACAATATTATTGTTGTTACATCTATATAAGTGTGTATATCAGTCGCCGATACCTATAGTACAGGCTCTGCCTAGTTTAGGGTCAGTTGGCTTTGTGTGAGATGTCCACAATATTATTGTAGTTACATCTATATAAGTGTGTATATCAGTCGCCGCAGTGCGGTAGTTTGCTTTGTCAGATAACATTCTAATCTGTTTCAGGATAGAGTCGACAACGACGCCCTTATCGCTCTGATAAGAAAACTGCCATTCAATCTTGCTTCTCGTAGCCAGAGTCTTCTGGAAGAGCTGGAAGACTTCTCAAAGCTAGGTCTAGACTTTCCAGCAGACATCCGGTACGCTGGAATCCTCAGCTTTGCCACGTTACTGCACAAGGCAATGGAGGACGGGCATGTCAGACAAGACTACTTTGATACTTTAGTTGTGAAGTATTTTAGAATGTACGGCGGTGAGTGTACGCCTGAATGGTACTGTTTTTTACATCTTAACCTTTCTACGAGGATCTCCGATCCTTTAGGCAGAGTTGTGTCGTAGTACCCATACACCCAGTTTTCGTTGGAGATATATTTTAGGTGCCAACGTGACAGATGGCGAGTCCATCGCCGTTACTCAAGCACGACTATACATACGCCTTTGAATGTCTTCTCAGACGTATGCAGGTTTCCTCTCGATGCTTTCCTTCACCGTAAAGCTCGCGTACTAAAGGTAATCTCTCGCCAAATGTTGAAACCATCTTTAAAATTCGCACAATTTGGTATAGTTTATATTTGATGTGGGTTTATTTTTACCTCTGCCTGAGGATATAAATACTTTTTGTATTGCAGATTGTCCTAAGTATATGGACCGAATGATTTGGCTGCAGGGTCTCTGCAACATTGGCTTCTCAGCAGAGTATTACATGAGGACGATACATCTGGACAGCTCCAGGGACAGACACGAGAGGCTGTGGGCTTCGTTTGCTAGCAACCCGAGAACTGAGAAACCTTACATGGTACGAACCCAGCAAATGGGATCTAGTCTATCTTTATATATCCTCACGCCTTCCCACAAGGGTCCCAAAGGGTAGGCAGAGGTGTATAGGTAATACACATACACCCACTTTCCGCCAGAGGTATATTAGGTGCCAACGTAAAAGATGGCGAGTCCATTGCCGTTACTCAAGCACGACTATACATACGCCTTAGCATTTCTTCTCAGACGTATGCAGGTTTCTTCTCGTTGTTTTTCTTTAACGTAAAGCTCGTGGTTAGCCTATCACTATACTTAAGTATTATATATCTTAAAAAGCCGTGGTGGCCGAGTGGTTCGAGCAGTTGCCTGCGACGCAAAGGTCGCAAGTTCGAATCCCGACTGTACCAATGAGTTTTTCTGAACTTAAGTACAGTGATTAGTCACATCACGAGCTTTACGGTGAAGGAAAACATCGAGAGGAAACCTGCATACGTCTAAAAAGAAATTCAAAGGCGTATGTATAGTCGCGCTTGAGTAACGGCGATGGACTCGCCATCTGTCACGTTGGCACCTAATATACCTCTGGCGGAAAGTGGGTGTGTGGGTATTGCCTATACACCTCTGCCTACCCCTTCGGGGACCCTTGTTGGAAGGCGTGAGGATATATTATTATATTATCTTAAAAAGATTTGATGAAGTATTCAAGTATCAAGAAAGGTTAAGCACTGTACGAACAGCGATTCATGTGTGCCCCCGCTTTGTAGTGTAAACGACTTTAAAGAAAAATGGTCCCTATTTTCAGGTATTACAGTCCACTCTTCCAATACTGACCAACGAAACGGAGTACATACAATTGCGCGTACTCGCTGTTCATATGTTTTTGAGTTCGAATCACGTCAGAGAGAGCGATTTCCTTTTCGTTCACAACTTCATCGCTAATTGCGCCAACGAGCAGCTGAAACGCTTTTGGTACGACACTGTCAAGAATTTGGCCGCCAATAAGTATTTCACAGGATATAAAGTTTCGTAAGTAATCTATACATACAAATAAATAAAATTAGAGTGTCTGTTTGTTATATTATAATTATATATCCTCGCGCCTTCCCACAAGGGTCCCCGAAGGTGTAGCCAGAGGTGTATAGGTAATACCCACACACCCACTTTCTGCCAGAGGTATATTAGGTGAAAAATTGACAGATGGCGAGTCCATTGCCGTTACTCAAGCACGACTATACATACGCCTTTGAATGTCTTCTCCGTGATGTTTACCTTAACCGGGAAGCCCGTGGTGTGGCTGTACTTAAGTTCAGCAAAAACTCATTGGTACAGTCACGATTCGAACTTGTGATCATTGTGTCGCCATGGCTTTTTAACTTTAAAAATATATGGTTCACAAAATAATCTAGTTTCAATACGAGCGTCACGAAGCTAAAACATCATAAAGCTCTAACCACTAGGCCAGACGGCCGTCTGGACCTCCTGACTGCTAAACTTGAGGTCGCGGGTTCGAATCCCGCTGAGGGCAGATATTTGTGTGATGAACACGAGTGTTTGTGCCTTAGTCTTGGATGTCTGTTGGCGACCCGTCTTCAGATGCTGTGCGAAAGTGAACTCTATCGTATATCGTATACCAATGTCAAAGAGGCGGGGGCAGTGCGGGGTGCGGTAGTCCAAGCGCTCGTTGCTATGATCTGTACACACAGTCGCCAAACCTAACTTGGGAGCCCGTACGTTATTTCTACCCTACACTGTATATATATACAGTGATACACGTAATAAAGATAAACTCCATGTACCTTCAGCTAGATTGCATAAAACTAGCAACTCATTTGTTGGGCAAGGTATACGCTTTTTTAATAAGCTAACGCAGAAAATAATTGAATTACCTTTTGTAGAGTTTAAAGCTGTCATTAAAAGTAAATTAATACAAAAAGCTTATTATACAATATCAGATTATTTGAATGATGGCCATACATGGCAATGAATTGCTCCTCTTATACAGAGTTTATATGTTATTTAATCTTTTCCTACCCCTACGTAAAAGGGAACAAATGTTAAAAGAGAGAACCGGGGAGTTTGTTTCGCCGTTTCTTCTCCTGGCGGTTATTTTTCTTGGAAACGGTGGTAACTTTAGTTTTTGTTAAGTATATGGCGTTCAATAAGTGTTCCCTGTGTCCCTTACGTTGAATAAAATATTTTGATTTTGATATATATATATATATAAAAAAGAAAAAAAACCGTTATTGCTCTTAAAGTTTTTTTTTCTTCATCACTGCTATCACCACAACGCTTACAATGTCCTATGTATTTATGTATATATATCTATCTATATAAGTAAATATATCGTTGTCTAGTTACCATAACACAAGCTTTGCTTAATTTGGGACTAGGGCAATTTGTGTGGAATGGTCCCAGGGTATTTATTTATTATTTTATTTTTTAAATTCCAGGTCATCTTATATACCATTCATCGCGAACCAGGTCCCGCATCCTGACTCCATGTTCTGGTCCACGAGTAACAACATCATCAGCTCTCAGGAAGAGAACTCGCCATCGCTCCAAGCTCTCACCGTAGGGGATCCTCACGGGGCATTCCCTGCCTTCGTGGGGCTCAAGCTGTCCACTGGGGGTCGTAGGCCTTTTAAGGCTGATGTAAGGCTTTGTAATAACACTTAAATGATATCGGCTTCTACCCCTGGTGTTGCAAGCGTACATAGTTAGTAAGTAAGGCGGTAACCGCTTACCATCAGGCGGATTGCATGCTTGTTTTCCAACTGGGTGGCATTTTACGCAATATAATTGAAAATATATTAATTTTTGTCGGCCGTCTAGTGGTTAGAGCTCCTGACTGCGAAACTAGAGGTCGCGGGTTCGATTCCCGCTGAGGGCAGGTATTTGTGTGATGAACACGAGTATTTGTACCTTAGTCTTGGATGTCCTATGTATTTATGTATATATCTATCTATATAAGTAAATATATCGTTGTCTAGTTACCATAACACAAGCGTTGCTTAAATTGGGACTAGGTCAATTTCAAGATATAAGGTATTGCTATTCAGCTCTGCCTACCCCTTCGGGGACCTTTATGGTAAGGCGTAGGGTACATGTAGTAGTCCTTTGCAGGTTTACCTTATCTTGGATGGCGTCGAGCCGCGGATGTTCCAAGGTCTGTACGACTATGACGGAGCGGATCTGAACGCTGGTCAACTGGTCCAATTGCTGACCAACCTCAAGGGTTGGAAGGTCAAGGCTCCTAAGAAGGTGAGCTGACAAACAAACAACATTTATATAGATCTATATACAGAGAGTATAGAGCGCCAGTTCTCTCTAGACTTACATATCGCTTCCACATGCATCAGTCTCTTCATACATGCTCGTCGGTTTCGAGTACTCTTGACGTTCCCGTCCTTGAGCGTCCGATCGATTTGATCCAGGTAGTTGGAACGTGTTCCTCTGCCTCTTCTTGCACACATATATACTACTAACTGTCCCGCCCAGCTTCGCCCGGATGAAAAAGTTAAACTGCCTGAAATATGGGTCCAATTGTTATGTAAGCGACCCTATCTTTCAAGTTGGATCAAACTGCACACGGTGTGCAAATTTGACTGAAATCAGTTAAGTAGTTTAGGAGTCAATCGCGGACAAACAACGTGACACGTAATTTATACATATTAAGATACATAGTGCCATCCACTAAGACGCGCCCCACCAATGTCGGTCAGGGGGTCGCGGCATGCGGGCAGTATGACCCGAGTGTATTAATTGTAGTGTGCGTGTGCACTCATAGGTATTATTTTTTTAATGATTTCCAGGTCCACATCGACGTTGTGATAAAACTTCACGATAAAACAGTATTTGCTACTCATATAAACCAATCGACTTACGATAGTTGGAACGGTGAAGCATGTAAGTCCTTGTCCACTGTATATGTTGAAGCTGTAATTAGTCGCACCACGAGCTTTACGGTGAAGGAAAACATCGCGAGGAAACCTGTGTTGCGCCTGCACTGCGATACCATACCACTTATACGTCAGGACGGGAGGAGGCGGCGTGGCCGAGAGGTCACAGCACCCGCCTGCCACGCAAACGGCGCGAGTTCCAATCCCGACTGGATTGAGGAGTTTTTCTACATTTAATTACAGTGAGCTCGAGCTC
Source organism: Drepana arcuata (assembly GCA_016069955.1). NCBI lineage: Eukaryota > Metazoa > Arthropoda > Insecta > Lepidoptera > Drepanidae > Drepana > Drepana arcuata. The sequence continues at coordinate 28,965 of JACCPG010004993.1, read as the reverse complement.
ACACCACGAGCTTTACGGTGAAGGAAAACATCGAGAGGAAACCTGCATACGTTTGAGTAGCTCACCATCGATTTAAAGAGGTCTCGCGCCGTCTAATTTAGGCCTCTCGTGACAGGCTGGAACATATCTCGCTCAAAGAATCAGCATTGTTATCCAGCGTGGCAATGCTGCTAGTCTTCTTGGCATGGTGCCTCGTGATACCGATTTGGGTCAAATATTTTATCTATAAGCAGTTATATAACAGTTCTTTGTAAATATTGTTAATTGTTGTTGTTGTAACTAAAAATGTAATACAGTAGGATAAAATTGACTGGACAAGAGCATTATTATTATTAACACAGGTTTTAGAGTTGAAATGTTCACAACTGATCCAAGTTTTTAAAATATGTTTATTAACTTGCCTATATACCCAATTAACTTGCGTAATATACTTCCGGCGGAAAGTGGGTGTGTGGGTATTACCTATACACCTCCGCCTACCCCTTCGGGGACCCTTGTGGGAAGGCGTGAGGATATATTATATATATATATATATATATATATATATATATATATATATATATATATATATATATTATATTATTAAATTGCCTATCTTCATTGTTATATCTAGTGGTCTCGCGAATAGAAAACTTCCTTCGCTTCGGCAGCCATATCAACAAACAGACAGTGTACTATCCCTACCAGATGGATGTGCATCTACCAACTGAATTAGGTATTTATATTACATATTTTTAACTCACTAAAGTGACAAAGCCGTGGTGGTCGACCGGTTAAAGTAGTCGCCTACAACACAATAATTGCAAGTTCAAATACAGAGTTTTTCAAATTAAGTACAGTGATTAGTCACACCACGAGCTTTACGGTGAAGGGAAACATCGAGAGGAAACCTGTGTTGCGCCTGCACTGCGATACCATACCACTTATACGTCAGGACGAGAGGAGGCGGCGTGGCCGAGAGGTCACAGCACCCGCCTGCCACGCAAACGGCGCGAGTTCCAATCCCGACTGGATTGAACTTTACGGTGAAGGAAAACATCGTGAGGAAACCTGCACACGTCTGAGAAGACATTCAAAGGCGTATGTATGCTTGAGAAACGGCGGCAGACTCTCCATCTGTCACGTTGGCCTATATACATTTATTATTAAGAGAGGTAGGGCATAACGGGTTTCCCGTTCGATTTGGAGCTGCCCGACTGGGGCAGGACCTCCACCTTATAGAAGTCCGAAGACAAATAACACAATTTGTTGTGTTGTGTTCCTACGTGGTGAATAAGGTTTCCAGTAATGAGCTCCTTGGGAAGGGGGAGGATTGTTACATTGTGTTGGGAACAGAGGAATTAAACCGATTATGCTGCCAACACACTATAACTCTCCGAACACAGAGTGGCAACACGCAAGTTATACTTCGGTATCGTGAGCGTAAATAGGTTGCGGTAACCGTTTCCCATCAGGTGGGCCGTATGCTTGTTTGCCACTCTTGTTGTATAAAAAAAAATAATAATAATATCTTCATATTTAGATGCTTAAATGTAAAATGTAAGCCGTGGTGGCCGAGTGGTTCGAGCAGTTGCCTGCGACGCAAAGGTCGCAAGTTCGAATCCCGACTGTACCAATCAGTTTTTCTAAACTTAAGTACAAACATTTGATACAAGAAATTGAAAAGGCGTATGTATAGTCGTGCTTGAGTAACTATTGAGTAATATACCTCTGGCGGAAAGTGGGTGTGTGGGTATTACCTATACACCTCTGCCTACCCCTTCGGGGACCCTTGTGGGAAGGCGTGAGGATAGATGCTTAAATGCTTACATAACCTACAGAATACCAATAATTAAATATCAATTCTTCTGCACGTGTAAGTCACTCGACTCCAAAACAGCATAAAATTTTACGACAGAAATCGATGTTTATGTACATCGATGTATATCTCTAATTACACTTCCAGGAACACCAATCAGACTACAGTCTACAATACTATCTCTGACGTCACTAAGAGGTACCTTCTCAGCGCTGTCGGTCAAAAATTTGTCATGGAAAAATGACCTGAATATCAGGTAACAAAAGTATACATATATTTTTTTTATACCAAATGGGTGACAAAACAAGCATGCGGTCCGCCTGATGGTAAGCGGTTACCGCCGCCTATGGGCTTGCAACACCAGGGGCATCACTCGCGCGTTGCCGACCCTGCAGGAATCTTAGTACACCCTTCTTGAAGAACTCCAAGCTCTTCAGGGAAAACCTCAACGGGGAGCTCATTCCACAGCCTGAGCGTTCGCGGAGCGTACGTGGTGGCTAGGCTAAGGCTTCCAGTAATGAGCTCCTTGGGGAGGGGGGAGGATTGTTACATTGTGTTGGCAGCAGAGTGATTATTCCTATTATGCCGCCAACACAGTATAACCCGAACACAGAGTGGCAACGCGCAAGTGATACTTCGTAAATAGGCTACGGTAACCGTTTCTCATCAGGTGGGCCGTATGCTTGTTTGCCACTCTTGTTGTATAAAAAACTAGCGTACATTCAAAGGCGTATGTATAGACGTGCTTGGGTAACGGCGAAGGACTCGCCATCTATCACGTTGATCTCTAATTAGATGTCTTGCATTATTCCCTCAGATATCACGGGACTTCTGTGACTTCGCTGTCCACTGGCGGCCCGCTAGTTGAGACGCTGCACACAGCTCGTATCCAGCAGTCAATAGTAGCGTTCCTTCCCATGAACTTCAATGTATCGTTCCCTTCAATCGATAGTTCCTTGGGGTAAGTAACTATAAATCTACATAACTATAGGTTATTAGGGATAATTAGTTAAATATCCTTAATAACCTATAGTTATGGTGAGAAGAGCCGTGGTGGCCGAGTGGTTCGAGCAGTTGCCTGCGACGCAAAGGTCGCAAGTTCGAATCCCGACTGTACCAATGAGTTTTTCTAAAACTTAAGTACAGTGATTAGTCACACCACGAGCTTTACGGTGAAGGAAAACATCGAGAGGAACCTGCATACGTCTGAGAAGAAATTCAAAGGCGTATGTATAGTCGTGCTTGAGCAACGGCGATGGACTCGCCATCTGTCACGTTGGCACCTAATATACCTCTGGCGGAAAGTGGGTGTGTGGGTATTACCTATACACCTCTGCCTACCCCTTCGGGGACCCTTGTGGGAAGGCGTGAGGATATAATATAATATAAAAAAAAAAAAGTTAAATACCGACCTTTATTTCCAAAAACAATAATTTAATAAACCTACAGAAATTTTCTGAACTTAAGTATAGATAGTGCCATACACGAAGACGCGCCCCACTATCCCCCCCCTATAGTTTATAGTGTAAGTGTGCAACCTTCCACTAATGTGTGAGTATTGTCGGTACACACTGATTACCTATGAGTGCATACGCACACTACAATTAATAGACTCGGGTCATACTGCCCGCATGCCGCGACCACCTCGACTAGACATTGGTGGGGCGCGTCTTCGTGGATGACACTATCTATATATATACATTGATTAGTCACGCCACGAGTTTTAAGGTGAAGGAAAACATCGAGAGGCAACCTGCATACGTCTGAGAAGAAATTCAAAGGCGTATGTATAGTCGTGCTGGAGTAACGGCGATGGACTCGCCATCTGTCACGTTGGCACCTAATATACCTCTGGCGGAAAGTGTGTGTGTGGGAAGGTACTACTCACTTCCTGCTAGGCTGCACTTCTAGGCTATCACTTCGGGTCCTATAATATATATAACTATTCTGAGTGTTTCTGTATTTGGCTGAACTGAACTGAACTGGAAATGGTTTAGATTTCTTTTATTTCGTTTATACCACACGGGTGGCAGCCGTGCGGTCCGCCTGATGGTAAGCGGTTACCGCCGCCTGGACGCTTGCAACACCGGCCCTGAACGAATCTTTCACACCCTTCTTGAAGAACTCCATTAGTATTTGCAAGTTGCGCAGCGGTCGTGTTTCAGGGACTCTAAGACAAGCGAAGTTGGGCGAAACAGCTTATATACATACTTTGTTCAACAGGTTAATCTGGCCAAACCCTGGTCGCAGACAGGGTGGTGTGGCCATGCACTCGAGAGCTCAGGTAGAAATGGAGATAAATACTGACAAATATGGCCGTACCGTCGCCTTGGGAGGGGAAACTCAAGTGGGTATTATTTTTATATTGCTAAAGGTGGCAAGCTGATATCAGTCGCAGAGGGCACTGCACTCGCTCTATGTTAAAGTAGGTTTAAGTAAATCGAAGCATTGCATCAGAGACGCCGACAAGAGACCAGCTCTTAAAGCAAAGGTGTCTCTCATGACGTATAGGGAGGTCAAAGAGATTGCGCTGGACAGAAGCAAATGGAAGGAATTGCATCAGAGACGCCGACAAGAGACCAGCTCTTAAAGCAAAGGTGTCTCTCATGACGTATAGGGAGGTCAAAGAGATTGCGCTGGACAGAAGCAAATGGAAGGAATTGCATTAGAGACGCCGACAAGAGACCAGCTCTTAAAGCAAAGGTGTTCTCATGACGTATATAGGGAGGTCAAAGAGATTGCGCTGACAGAAGCAATGGAAGAATTGCATCAGAGACGCCGACAAGAGACCAGCCTGCAGCGCTGCGTCTCATGACGTATAGGGAGGCCATAGAGATTGCGCTGGACAGAAGCAAATGGAAGGAATTGCATCAGAGGCGCCGACAAGAGACCAGCTCTTAAAGCAAAGGTGTCTCTCATGACGTATAGGGAGGTCAAAGAGATTGCGCTGGACAGAAGCAAATGGAAGGAATTGCATCAGAGACGCCGACAAGAGACCAGCTCTTTAAGCAAAGGTGTCTCTCATGACGTATAGGGAGGTCAAAGAGATTGCGCTGGACAGAAGCAAATGGAAGGAATTGCATCAGAGACGCCGACAAGAGACCAGCTCTTAAAGCAAAGGTGTCTCTCATGGCGTATAGGGAGGTCAAAGAGATTGCGTTGGACAGAAGCAAATGGAAGGAATTGCATCAGAGAAGCCGACAAGAGACCAGCTCTTAAAGCAAAGGTGTCTCTCATGACGTATAGGGAGGTCAAAGAGATTGCGCTGGACAGAAGCAAATGGAAGGAATTGCATCAGAGACGCCGACAAGAGACCAGCTCTAAAGCAAAGGTGTCTCTCATGACGTATAGGGAGGTCAAAGAGATTGCGCTGGACAGAAGCAAATGGAAGGAATTGCATCAGAGACGCCGACAAGAGACCAGCTCTTAAAGCAAAGGTGTCTCTCATGACATGGAATGTGACATATCATATGCTATTCAGCAAATAAACTATAATATCTGCGTCTTATATAATATATAATTTCATCAGATTCATGAGATGTTCTTGCGTAATTGAGTATTAACAATATCCATCTATGCCTACCCCTTTGGGGACCCTTGTAGGAAGGCGTGAGGATATATTATTATTATAATATCACAAAATTTCCCATGATGATGATGATGATGATGAGAGCCGTGGTGGCCGAGTGGTTCGAGCAGTTGCCTGCGACGCAACGGTCGCAAGTTCGAATCCCGACTGTACCAATGAGTTTTTCTGAACTTAAGTACAGTGATTAGTCACCAATATACCTCTGGCGGAAAGTGGGTGTGTGGGTATTACCTATACACCTCTGCCTACCCCTTCGGGGACCCTTGTGGGAAGGCGTGAGGATATTATAAAATTTCCCATTTAATTCTCGCAGTGCTTTGTTTCAACGTCGTATAAATGTATTTTATTGATAGATTGTTCAGGAGTTTTCTTCTGGATCATGTTGTACGTTAAAAAAGCTGAAAATCTGTCCGAATTTTATCAGATTCAGTTATGATGGTCTGGCATGATTGATGATTGCGTAACATCCTCAAAAACGTTTACATTTATAATAATGTTACTAGAAAGTAGCGATCCGCCCCGGCTTCGCACTAGTATAGATAGTGCTATCCACGAAGACGCGCCCCACCAATGTCTAGTCGAGGGGTCGCGGGATGCGGGCAGTATGACCCGAGTGTATTAATTGTAGTGTGCGTGTGCACTCATAGGTAATCTGTGTGTACCGACAATACTCACACATTAGTGGAAGGTTGCACACTTGTACTGTACACTGTAGGGGAGGATAGTGGGGCGCGTCTTTGTGGATGGAACTATCAAAACTGATGTATGTGCAAAGTGAAAGAGGTTTGTAAGTCTAGTGATACAATAAGCATTTTAATTCTTTTCAGGGAAATGATGAAGGCATATTTTTCGACTGTGAAAAGCGATTGACAATTACAGAACTATTGCACAAATTAACGTCTCCTAAAAATTATAATATCGAGTAAGTATTTCTTTAAGCCGGATGCGAATATACACGCCATCCCCGAACGTCCCCAAAGGGGTAGATAGAGGTTAGAGGTAGAGAGGTAGAGAGGTAGATAGGGTTAAGTACCCACATACCCACTTTTCGAAGTGTTATACTAATATGTTGAGCCTATTTATTTATTTATATGCCGTAAAAAGAAAAGTAAATTGAGTCATCTGAAAGTTGGACATTACAACTTCGAATCTCTGAACTTAGGTACAGTGATTTCACAGTGAAGGAAGAAGAAAAAACATCGAGACGAAACCTGCATACGTCTGAGAAGCAATTCAAAGGCGTATGTATAGAGGCGTGCTTGAGTAACGGCGATGGACTCGCCATCTGTCACGTTGGCACCTAAAATATATCTCAGGTGGAAAGTGGGTGTGTGGGTACTACCTAGATACCTCTGCCTACCCCTCCGGGGACCCTTGTGGGAAGGCGTGAGGATGTATTATTATTTTTATTTATATAGTGATTGAGGGACGATAGATTCACCGATACAGATCAGATCTCAGGTAAAAAATGTGTTTCACCTCTGCCTACCCCTTTGCGGACCCTTATGGATAGGCATTATGAGTTTTACCACAATGGTGGCAAGCAAGCATGTAGTCAGATTTGGTAAGCGATTCCGGCCTAGACAGAGGAAGGCCACGTTTCAACTACCTGGATCAAATCGATCGGACGCTCAAGGACGGGAACGTTAACAGTACTCGAAACCGACGAGCATGCATGAAGAGACTGATGAATGTAGACGAACCGAAAGAGGTATGTAAGTCTAGAGAGAACTGGCACTCTATTCTCTCTGCGTACCCCGTTAGGGACTTGGCGTGATGATATATATGTATGTATGACTCCGGCCTTTTTGACGGCAACACAAGGATATCTCCCGCTGCCGACCCTGCAGGAAACTTTGAAGCTTTCTTAAAGCACTCCTCTCTCTCTTTGTAAACTTCTTTGTTTCAGTTTCCTCACCTCAATACAGCCGTCCATGGTAATTTTAAACGGTATCATAATGTTCGCCCGCCCGCCGTCGGGCTCCTGCGGTGTCATATTACCGCCCCAGAGACTGTTGAGGGATGGCGACGATATACTACAAGTCAAACTCACTTTGAAAAAACTAAGCAAAGAGTTTGACAGCTCGGAGAGCGTTGCTGGTCTGCTCTTGGATTACTACAGGTGAGGGGATAACATGCGCGTGCGCAGGTCATATTTTCCTTTCTGGAGCAGAAGCACTCAAGGAGGGGAATGAGTTTTTTTGAACTTAAGTACAGTTATTAGTCACACCACGAGCTTTACGGTGAAGGAAAACATCGAGAGGAAACCTGCATACGTCTGCGAAGCAATTCAAAGGCGTATGTATAGTCGTGCTTGAGTAACGGCGATGGACTCGCCATCTGTCACGTTGGCACCTAATATATATCTTTAATACTCGACCATTCGGCCACCACGGCTGTCATATTAGGCCTACTTACATTTGTATTTATTTATTTCAGTGTCAACGATCCGTCAGATATCGTCATGAAGGTTGATGCTGAACTGAAGTTGGCTGCGCAGGGATACGATGGTAAGATTGAACTGGCCGTAAGTGGTCAGCAGGGCAGCGGGCCCCTGAGGAAGGACTGGACGGTAAGATCTGTGACGACTATTTATATATATCCTCACGCCTTCCCACAAGGGTCCCCGAAGGGGTAGGCAGAGGTGTATAGGTAATACCCACACACCCACTTTCCGCCAGAGGTATATTAGGTTCCAAACTTGACAGATGGCGAGTCCATCGCCGTTACTCGAGCACGACTATACATACGCCTTTGAATTTCTTCTCAGGCGTATGCAGGTTTCCTCTCGATGTTTTCCTTCACCGAAAAGCTCGTGGTGTGACTAATCACTGTACTTAAGTTCAGAAAAACTCATTGGTACAGGCGGGATACGAACTTGCGACCTTTGCGTCGCAGGCAACTGCTCGAACCACTCGGTCACCACGACTATTTGTAGTTATTTATAGGCTACCGTCGTAAAAGAGTCAGTTTAAAATTACATTCTATGTTATCTTTAAGTTTATTTTCCCATAGCATTATTATATATATGCATAGCAATAATAATATAATATATATTATATTATATTATATTATTATTATTTGAAGCAGTGATGCCCGAGTGGTTCGAGTAGTTGCCAGCGACACAAAGATCGCAAGTTCGAACCCGACTGTACCAATGAGTTTTTCTGAAGTACAGTTATTAGTCACACCACGAGTTTTACGGTGAAGGAAAACATCGAGAGGAGACCTGCATACGTCTGAGAAGACATTCAAAGTATTAAGTATCCATGGTCTTACATAAGCGAGAGGATATGCCCCACCTCTGACTACCCTTGTAGATAGTAGATATTTTTTTAAATCGCGCAGAATTCTTCTCCTTCATTCTATACGTATTTTCATGTAAATTTTAAGAAATTTCTTCCGCGAACACTCAGGCTGTTGAATAAACTCCCGGTTTAAGTTTTCCCTAGAGAGTGAAGCATGGTTTTGTTCAAGAAGGATGTGGAGAGATTCCTGCAGGACCGGATACGCGCGGGTGATACTCCTGGTGCTGCAAGCGTCCTTAGGCTGTGGTTCTGCCTTCAAGCGGTCCAGGTGCTGAATTGCCACATTGATGCATATTTTTTTTCCTGTGTCCATAGTTCTGTCTTCGCGAGCAGGATATTTCTCACTCCACAATAGACCAAGACATATCCCCGTATCCTTCCGAGTTTGATGGTCACCTGACCTTCAGGTTTACCCCGAATAAGACAGTGTGCTTTGAGGAAAGTTCAGGGAGTGAGCTGACCCTCCGGTATCGAGGGGTTCCGAAGAACTCTCAGGGAGGACTTGTGAGGTACTTTGAAGTTCAGGTTTTTGGACGAAATGTAAGTACCTACATTAAAATATTTGGTCAAGGAATAGGTGCGACACCCCTTTTTCTCTGGAGGTATACTGGAAGGTGTCTTTGAAATTGACAACAATTGGTGTAAAAATTACATTCAAAACTGTTCGCCTTATTTTCGCATCCAAATCGGCTTTAATGATAAGTTTGTAGAATGTAACTACATTGCTTCTTTCATCCTTTAAGTGCTTTTGAAAAAATCCCATAGATCTATTTGAAAATAATAAATCAAAATCAAAATATTTTATTCAACGTAAGGGACACAGGGAACACTTATTGAATGTCATATAAACAAACTCCCCGGTTTTCTCTTTTAACATTTGTTCCCTTTTACGTAGGGGTAGAAAAAGATTAAATAACATATAAACTCTGTATAAGAGGAGCAATTCATTGCCATGTATAATAATAATAATAATGATAATAAATCTTTATTGAATTAATTACAAGATAATAATATTACATGGTTTGGGATGTACATGTAATATTACATGTATGGCCATCATTCAAATAATCTGATATTGTATAATAAGCTTTTTGTATTAATTTACTTTTAATGACAGCTTTAAACTCTACAAAAGGTAATTCAAATATTTTCTGCGGTAGCTTATTAAAAAAGCGTATACCTTGCCCAACAAATGAGTTGCTAGTTTTATGCAATCTAGCTGAAGGTACATGGAGTTTATCTTTATTACGTGTATTCAACGTATGCAATATATCACGCCCTCCTACAAGGATCCCCGAAGGGGTAGGCAGAGATGTATAGGTAATACCCATACACCCACTTTCCGCCAGAGATATATTTTAAGTGCCAATTTGACATATCTACGTCTTTGTATTTCTTCTCAAACGTATGCAAGTTTCTTCTCGATGTTTTCCTTCACCATATACCAAGCATGTCGTGCGACACACTGCCGGCATTATTGTACATTTATTTGTAACTGTGTTTTCTGTTCCTTAATAAATAAATAAATGTTTCAGTGATATTCATGAGGAGTTAAAATATTTCAGCTTTCAGAAATAACATTCCTAGATTCAGAGATAATTCAACAAACGTCCTATGGTCAATTGTTGCGTAGCTTCAACCAAGAATTGGTCAATGCAACGGCTGTTATAAAGGTAAAGATTCGAATTGCCTATCTATATAAGTATGTATATCGTTGTCCAGTTCCCACAGTACAAGCTTTGCTTAGTTTGGGACTAGGTCAATTTGTGTGTAATTGCCTATCTATATAAGTATGTATATCGTTGTCCAGTTCCCACAGTACAAGCTTTGCTTAGTTTGGGACTAGGTCAATTTGTGTGGAATTGCCTATCTATATAAGTATGTATATCGTTGTCCAGTTCCCACAGTACAAGCTTTGCTTAGTTTGGGACTAGGTCAATTTGTGTGGAATTGCCTATCTATAAGTATGTATATCGTTGTCCAGTTCCCACAGTACAAGCTTTGCTTAGTTTGGGACTAGGTCAATTTGTGTGTAATTGCCTATCTATATAAGTATGTATATCGTTGTCCAGTTCCCACAGTACAAGCTTTGCTTAGTTTGGGACTAGGTCAATTTGTGTGTAATTGCCTATCTATATAAGTATGTATATCGTTGTCCAGTTCCCTCAGTACAAGCTTTGCTTAGTTTGGGACTAGGTCAATTTGTGTGTAATTGCCTATCTATATAAGTATGTATATCGTTGTCCAGTTCCCACAGTACAAGCTTTGCTTAGTTTGGGACTAGGTCAATTTGTGTGTAATTGCCTATCTATATAAGTATGTATATCGTTGTCCAGTTCCCACAGTACAAGCTTTGCTTAGTTTGGGACTAGGTTAATTTGTGTGGAATTGCCTATCTATATAAGTATGTATATCGTTGTCCAGTTGCCACAGTACAAGCTTTGCTTAGTTTGGGACTAGGTCAATTTGTGTGTAATTGCCTATCTATATAAGTATGTATATCGTTGTCCAGTTCCCACAGTACAAGCTTTGCTTAGTTTGGGACTAGGTTAATTTGTGTGGAATTGCCTATCTATATAAGTATGTATATCGTTGTCCAGTTCCCACAGTACAAGCTTTGCTTAGTTTGGGACTAGGTTAATTTGTGTGGAATTGCCTATCTATATAAGTATGTATATCGTTGTCCAGTTGCCACAGTACAAGCTTTGCTTAGTTTGGGACTAGGTTAATTTGTGTGGAATTGCCTATCTATATAAGTATGTATATCGTTGTCCAGTTCCCACAGTACAAGCTTTGCTTAGTTTGGGACTAGGTAAATTTGTGTGGAATTGCCTATCTATATAAGTATGTATATCGTTGTCCAGTTCCCACAGTACAAGCTTTGCTTAGTTTGGGACTAGGTTAATTTGTGTGTAATTGCCTATCTATATAAGTATGTATATCGTTGTCCAGTTCTCACAGTACAAGCTTTGCTTAGTTTGGGACTAGGTCAATTTGTGTGTAATTGCCTATCTATATAAGTATGTATATCGTTGTCCATTTCCCACAGTACAAGCTTTGCTTAGTTTGGGACTAGGTCAATTTGTGTGTAATTGCCTATCTATATAAGTATGTATATCGCTGTCCAGTTCCCACAGTACAAGCTTTGCTTAGTTTGGGACTAGGTCAATTTGTGTGTAATTGCCTATCTATATAAGTATGTATATCGTTGTCCAGTTCCCACAGTACAAGCTTTGCTTAGTTTGAGACTAGGTCAATTTGTGTGTAATTGCCTATCTATATAAGTGTGTATATCGTTGTCCAGTTCCCACAGTACAAGCTTTGCTTAGTTTGGGACTAGGTCAATTTGTGTGTAATTGCCTATCTATATAAGTGTGTATATCGTTGTCCAGTACCCACAGAACAATTTTCTCTTACAGGAGAAGAACGGCGTTGCGTCTTTGAGTGTGAACGAAGGCAGAGAGATGCATTTCAACAGTGAAAGCATTTCGTGGCTCATGGACTACTGGACCGACATGCAAATCCAGAAGTCTGTTGGGTTGTACAGTGAGTATAACTTCTTTTTGAAGTTATTGATATAATGCACGGCGCACGGATTAGTCCAAGCGAATTAAAGAACTATGCCTCTTTGTAGACCCCTTAGTAATACCTCTACTAGGACAGTAGCATGAACAACTTAAGGCGTGTCTCCTGCTCCAAAAACTGACACAACATGTTTGCCAAACATTTCAGTCTTCAGCTACTTTTAAACACGAGCATTAAACATCTGCTCGGCAAAATGACTCCGGACCGAGAAGACGTCCTAGATGTTCTAGAAGTTACTTTACATACAACCTCATGCTCGCAAGCAAATTAAATTAAACAGATTGAATTGGAATTGTTCCTCTTTAAAAGTTCTAAAAAAAAGTCCGCGACAACATATGTCTATATTTTAAGATTGCCTCACTATACCTTTTTTACGGCAATTAAGTCTGCGATGGGCTCCTAAACTACTTAACCGATTTCAATCAAATTTGCTCACCGTGTGCAGTTTGATCCAACTTAAAATATAGGATAGCTTACATCATAATTGGACCCGATAGGTGGCGCTGCGATCGTGTTTCAGGAAATTTTACTTCTTCACCCGGGCGAAGCTGGGCAGCTAGTCCTTTCTATATGAGCAAACCAGCGTAACATGCCTTTCAGCATCTTTACAATTACACCCTGGTTTACGCCAGTTGTTTCGCAAATCTCTTCAACGCGGAAACTTTTTTTTAAGAGATCGCTTTTTTTTACGTCTTTTAATATGAATGTACAATTAAAGATGGGTTATGTTTCAGGAGAGTGTCGCCTTCAGGAGACAGCTGTCCAGACGTTCTCAGGGACGATGGAACAGCTGCCACCGTCTGCTTGTGGGGAGAACTTAGTCCTGGCTGATTGCAAGGACTCGCAGCCAAGGTATGACAGGAGGGAGAGAGAAAGTATGACAGGGGGCGTAGTTACCCTGGGACATGAACGGAGGGCGATGCAAGCACCACCTCTGCGTGATAAGTTTTGATTTAGAACACTACTCATGACTTCCTCACGCCTACCGAAGGGGTAGGCAGAGGTGCCTCGGTAGTACACACACCCATTCTCCGCTAGAGGTATACTTTAAGTGCCAACGTGACGGCGAGTGCATCGCAGTCCCTCAAGCTAGACTATACGTACGCCTTTGAATGTCTTCTCAGACGTACGCAGGTTTCCTCTCGATGTTTTTCTTCACCGTAAAGCCCGTGGTGTGCCTCACTGTAATTAAATGTAGAAAAACTCCTCAATCCAGTCGGGATTGGAACTCGCGCCGTTTGCGTGGCAGGCGGGTGCTGTGACCTCTCGACCACGCCGCCTCCTCTCGTCCTGACGTATAAGTGGTATGGTATCGCAGTGCAGGCGCAACACAGGTTTCCTCTCGATGTTTTCCTTCACCGTAAAGCTCGTGGTGTTAGTCACTGTACTTAAGTTTATAAAAAGGAATTAGTACAGTCGGGATTCGAACTTGCGATCTTTGTGTTGCAGGCAACTACTCAAACCACTCACCACTGTATCGGTATCGTGATGAGCGTCAATAGGCTACGGTAACCGCTTTCCATCCGGCCGTATGCTTGCTTGCCACTCTTGTCTTATATAAAAAGGGGCATACGTACATGATTAGAAAACCAGTTGAATCTTAAAAAGTTGAAATGTTTACTGTTCACAATAGCACTTCATCATATCATCACGCCAAGAGAGGTAGGGCATAACGGGTTTCCCGTTCGAATTTGCCCGTTCGGAGCTGCCCGACTGGGGCAGGACCTCCACCTTATAGAAGTCCGTAGCCAAATAACACAATTTATTGTGTTGTGTTCCTACGTGGTGAATAAGGTTTCCAGTAATGAGCTCCTTGGGGAGGGGGAAGGATTGTATATTGTTTTGACAACCAAGGGATTAGACCTATTATGCTGCCAATACAATATAACTCTCCGAACACAGAGTGGCAACATGCAAGTGATACTTCGGTATCGTGAGCGTAAATAGGCTACGGTAACCGTTTCCCATCAGGTGGGCCGTATGCTTGTGATGCCACTCTTGTTGTATAAAAAACGCCGAGTCCCTAACGGGGTACGCAGAGAGTATAAAGCGCCAGTTGTCTCTAGACATACATACCTCTTTCGCTTCGTCCACGTTCATCAGTCTCTTCGTACATGCTCGTCGGTTTCTAGTACTCTTGACATTGATTTCAAATTCATCCATAATCTCTCATCTTTTCAGATTCGCGATATTCAAGTTAAGAAATGGCGGCATCAAGATATACAGTGGAAGGTTCCACGTGTCAGTTAGTGGGGAGTCTGAAGACCAGAGCCTCAACGTGGATAAAACCAACGCTGGAATGCAGTTTTGGTAAGATAAGGCGACCTAGTCGGACTGTTGCAACAAGAGGCCTACCACCTAGTACCCAGTCCCTTATGGCCAGTAATGTGACTAGCTACAGTGCCCTTCACACCGGCACACAGTGTAGTGTACGTACACTAGTGCTTGGCGGCAGGATATCTGACACTGCGGTGGTACCCACCTCTGATATGTTTCAGGGTGACAAGGATAGCAGACATAGTCAAGGTCGTGTCTCCACACACTGATATCGAAGTCCACTACAGGGTCAACGAGACAGTGGTCCTGTTGCCTCACTTCCTCGTTAACACTCTGTGCGGAGGGTGTGTCAGCGTTGACGAGTTTGAATGTTAAACTCTGTTAATACGAAGCTATAATACACACACACACACATCATATACAAATATGTATTTATATACATGCAATTGTATGAAAGATTAATAAAGAAATAGATATCAATACAGTGTATTTACTTGAATAGTCTAAGTAAAAATCTCCTGACTTAATTTTGTGGGGATGGTAGTTGAAAAACAAACGAATAAACAATTAAAACTGTATTAAACTTAACGTGCAAAATAGTACATCGATAGCGCTGTTACTCGCTTCTAACAACTGACATTTCTTTTTCTTAATAAAGGTTAGCAGTGTTGCAAGGTACATCTTTTAAATTAACCTATTATTCCCACAAAACTTGAGGTCGCGGGTTCGAATCCCGCTGAGGGCAGATATTTGTGTGATGAACACGAGTATTTGTACCTTAGTCTTGGATGTCCTATGTATTTATGTATATATCTATCTATATAAGTAAATATATCGTTGTCTAGTTAACATAGCACAAGCTTTGCTTAATTTGGGACTAGGTCAATTTGTGTGGAATTGTCCCAGGTATTTTTTAGTCGTGCTTGAGAAACGACGATCGGACGCTATCTGTCACGTTGTCATGTCACCTAGCACACAGAAACATCTCTCAAGCAAAACGTTGGTGTCCCTATTATGAACATAAGAAAGAAGATGTAGTGACAAAAATTGAGAAAGGTATGTTGAGATGGTTTGGCCATGTCGAGAGAATGAGTGAAGAACGATTGACGAAAAAAGTGTATAAGGCGAGTGTGATTGAAAGTGTTGGAAGGGGTAGACCTAGGCGGACGTTTCTAGACCAAATTAGGGACGTCTTGAAAAAAGGTCAGGTCAAGAGTACCCTAAACCGAAGAGCAAGTATGAAGAGAATAATGAAAGTGGACGAAGCGAAAGAAGTATGTAAGGATCGTAGCGAGTGGAAAGAAGTGGTCTCTGCCTACCCCTACGGGAAAGAGGCGTGATTATATGTATGTATGTATGATGAACATAAGCCTCTTACACACGCACCAAATATCAATAACGCACGGGTGTCGAACCCGCGACCAGTGGAGCGAGATCACGTGATCACTGTGCCGGCGCGTGATCAAAGGATTCAGTGAACATATCCCATACAGGATTACCTTTGCCTGAAGTTCATGGTAACGGGAGTGTGAAATAGGAGGGCTTTGAGTAAAACTATTGAATAATTATGTAGGCCCCTACAGACCGCCGTCTGGTCTAGTGGTTAGAGCTCCTGACTGCGACACTTGTGGTCGCGGATTCGATTCCCAGTCGGGCAGATATTTGTGTGATGAACACGAGTATTTGTACCTTAGTCTTGGATGTCCTATGTATATATAATATATAATATATCCTCACGCCTTCCCACAAGAGTCCCCGAAGGGGTAGGCAGAGGTGTATAGGTAATACCCACACACACACTTTCCGCCAGAGGTATATTAGGCGCCAACGTGACAGATGGCGAGTCCATCGCCGTTACTCAAGCACGACTATACATACGCCTTTTTGAATTTCTTCTCAGACGTATGCAGGTTTCCTCTCGATGTTTTCCTTCACCGTAAAACTCGTGGTGTGACTAATCACTGTACTTAAGTTCAGAAAAACTCATTGGTACAGTCGGGATTCGAACTTGCGACCTTTGCGTCGCAGGCAACTGCTCGAACCACTCGGCCACCACGGCTTATGTATTTATGTATATATCTATCTATATAAGTAAATATATCTTTGTCTAGTTACCATAACACAAGCTTTGCTTAATTTGGGACTAGGTCAATTTGTGTGGAATTGTCACAAAGTATTTATTTATTTACAAGTTTTCA
This sequence comes from Drepana arcuata, assembly GCA_016069955.1. Classification (NCBI taxonomy): domain Eukaryota; kingdom Metazoa; phylum Arthropoda; class Insecta; order Lepidoptera; family Drepanidae; genus Drepana; species Drepana arcuata. The sequence continues at coordinate 12,210 of JACCPG010004993.1, read as the reverse complement.
ATCAATGAGATTTTCTGGACTTAAGTACAATGATAAGTCACACCCCGAGCTTTACGGTGAAGGAAAACATCGAGAGGAAACCTGCATACGTCTGAGAAGACATTCAAAGGCGTATGTATAGTCGTGCTTGAGTAACGGCGATGGACTCGACATCTGTCACGTTGGCATCTAAAATATATCTGTGGCGGAAAGTGGGTGTGTGGGTACTACCCATGCGCGAAGTTGTAGCGTGGTCTCCCTCTGCCTCTTATTGTACACACTTTTGAATGTCAAGTAATACATCTGTCATCAAATCAACAACCCGGCCGCCAATATCATTGAGTGAACGCAATCTTGCGATATTACTATTTAATAAAGTCCGTATTTTTCCGCGCAGACGGAACGAGGACATTAATTTATCCTAATTTTCCCTGTGGGGTCTCTTGATTACTTCAATTACTTTATTTTCTCGGGAAAATAAGCCGGCAATATTGCATCTCTGTGTCCTTGGGTGAGACAGGCCTTCAATCATTAGAGAGGCTCACTATAATTCATAATTTATTAATATATAAGTAAGTATTTATATTTATATATTTATCTGTAAGTAGTTAGTTGCAACTGTTCTTTGTAAATATTATTAATTGTTGTTATTGTAAATAAAGATTATATATAAGTATGTTTATGTATATTTTTTATTGTGAGTATATGTATATATATATATAATATATCCTCACGCCTTCCCACAAGGGTCCCCGAAGGGGTAGGCAGAGGTGTATAGGTAATACCCACACACCCACTTTCCGCCAGAGGTATATTAGGTGCCAACGTGACGAATGGCGGGTCCATCGCCGTTACTCAAGCACGACTATACATACATACGCCTTTGAATTTCTTCTCAGACGTATGCAGGTTTCCTCTCGATGTTTTCCTTCACCGTAAAGCTCGTGGTGTGACTAATCACTGTACTTAAGTTCAGAAAAACTCATTGGTACAGTTGGGATTCGAACTTGCGACCTTTGCGTCGCAGGCAACTGCTCGAACCACTCGGCCACCACGGCTCTCTTATATGTATATATGTATATATATATATATATAGAGTAGGTATATGTATCGTATTTATTTATATTGCTTAGTATATGTATATTATATTAATTGTGTATATTTCATCCGCTAAACTATCACACCTACCTTTTTCTTTTTTCTCTATTTCTTTTCTCTCTAACTTGGTTGCCTGGAAGAAATCGCTTTTGCGATAAGGCCGCCTATTTGTGCGTACTACATGTTGTTCTCTGTTTTTTTGTCATCCTATTTGTTTTTGTAGATGTGTGTGTACAATAAAGGATTTAAATAAATAAATAAATAAATAAATAATTCAAGAGCGTACAGAGTACATAGTACAGCTTTAGTTCATGCTCTCCTGGTACATTCTTAAAGGTTTTCCCTAGAGAGTGCAGCATGGAGTTCTACAACAAGGGTGGGGAGAGATTACCTTTAGTTCATGCTCTCCTGGTACATTCTTAAAGGTTTTCCCTAGAGAGTGCAGCATGGAGTTCTACAACAAGGGTGTGGAGAGATTACCTTTAGTTCATGCTCTCCTGGTACATTCTTAAAGGTGTTCCCTAGAGAGTGCAGCATGGAGTTCTACAACAAGGGTGGGGAGAGATTACTTTTAGTTCATGCTCTCCTGGTACATTCTTAAAGGTTTCCCCTAGAGATTGCATGGAGTTCTTCAAGAAGGGCGGGGAGAGATTACCTTTAGTTCATGCTCTCCTGGTACATTCTTAAAGGTTACCCTAGAGAGTGCAGCATGGAGTTCTTCAAGAAGGGTGTGGAGAGATTACCTTTAGTTCATGCTCTCCTGGTACATTCTTAAAGGTTTTCCCTAGAGGTGCAGCATGGAGGTTCTTCAAGAAGGGTGGGGAGAGATTACCTTTAGTTCATGCTCTCCTGGTAGATTCTTAAAGGTTTCCCCTAGAGAGTACTGCATGGAGTTCTTCAAGAAGGGCGGGGAGAGATTACCTTTAGTTCATGCTCTCCTGGTACATTCTTAAAGGTTTCCCTAGAGAGTGCAGCATGGAGTTCTTCAAGAAGGGTGTGGAGAGATTACCTTTAGTTCATGCTCTCCTGGTACATTCTTAAAGGTTATCTTTCCCCGGAGAGTACAGCATGGAGTTCTTCAAGAAGGGCGGGGAGAGAGATTACCTTTAGTTCATGCTCTCCTGGTACATTCTTAAAGGTTTTCCCTAGAGAGTGCAGCATGGAGTTCTTCAAGAAGGGTGGGGAGAGATTACCTTTAGTTCATGCTCTCCTGGTACATTCTTAAAGGTTTCCCCTAGAGAGTGCAGCATCGAGTTCTTCAAGAAGGGTGGGGAGAGATTACCTTTAGTTCATGCTCTCCTGGTACATTCTTAAAGGTTTTCCCTAGAGAGTGCAGCAGTCCTTCAAGAAGGGTGACAAAAAATTCCTGCAGGGTCGGCAGCGTGCGAGCTGGCAAGCGTCCATAGGCAGCGGTAACCGCTTACCATCAGGCGGACCGCATGCTTGTTTAGGGAAACAAACTCCTCGTTGAGGGTTTCGGTATAGAGAACTGCAGTTCTTTATGGAGTTCTTTAAGAAGGTGCGAAGAGATTTCCATAGAATCGGCAACGCGCGAGGGATACCGCTGGTATTCCAAGCGTCCATAGGTGACCGCTTACCATCAGGCGGATCTCTCGCTTTTATTTAAAACTAACCATGATAAGAATTTTATTCATATAAGATCTGGTATAAGCGTACGTATCTCAAGTACTAAAACAGCTATGATGTATTTCTGAATATTTATTCAAGTCATCCCACAAGGGTCCCCGAATGGGTAGGCAGAGGTGTATAGGTAGTATCCACACGCTCACGTTCCGCTGGAGATATATTTTAGATGCCAACGTGATAGATGGCGAGTACGCCGTTACTCAAGCACGACTATACATACGTCTTTGAATCTCCACCATAAAGCTCGTCGATTAATCTATATCTGTGCTAAATTTCATCCATTTCTGTTCAGCAGTTTTACGTGAAAGAGGAACAAACACCTTGACAAACGTATTTGTAATATTAGTAGGATTCTGTGCACAGGGACTCCTGACTTAGGCATCTTCTAAGGCCAAATTTCGCCACACTATTGTTACGCCATTGCTTCCGTTTGAACCACTAACTAACGAATCCCTAAAGCCATTTTAAAAGTCGGTTAATAGCATGAATAATCAGAGCAGAAAACTAATTATATACATATTTATAATATATATATACATATTTTAGATCGTCCCCCCTAATTTTTTAATAGAGCGAAAAATTCCCTTCGCTGATCAAAGCGTGCTAACCGGTCGAAGGACAAAGCTCGACTGACCATTCTGACGTCATAATTTTGAATTTAGACCCCGCCAAGCACGGCTAATGATTGGTCAACGAGGCGATCAGAGACTAATCGGCTTGTCTTTAATCGGTCATAGACAGTTTGCTTTGATGATTACATGCTCCGTTGCGCATTTGGATTTGCGTTTATAATACAAAACCAAAGGGTTAAAGAGACTAGTGTAGGTACAGTGGTATGCCTGCGATAAATAAATAGATACTATGAGAATTTATAAGTCATGAGTACTCGAAACCGACGAGCATGTATGAAGAGACTGATGAATGTGGACGAAGCGAAAGAGGTATGCAAGTCTAGACAGAACTGGCGCTCTATACTCTCTGCCTACCCCGTTAGGGACCCGGTGTGATGATATATGTACTTTGAGAAAATTTCACACAAATTGACCTAGTCCCAAACTAAGCAAAGCTTGTACTGTGGCAACTGGACAACGATATACATACTTATATAGATAGGCAATTACACACAAATTGACCTAGTCCCAAACTAAGCAAAGCTTGTACTGTGGGAACTGGACAACGATATACATACTTATATAGATAGGCAATTACACACAAATTGACCTAGTCCCAAACTAAGCAAAGCTTGTACTGTGGGAACTGGACAACGATATACATACTTATATAGATAGGCAATTACACACAAATTGACCTAGTCCCAAACTAAGCAAAGCTTGTACTGTAGGAACTGGACAACGATATACATACTTATATAGATAGGCAATTACACACAAATTGACCTAGTCCCAAACTAAGCAAAGCTTGTGCTGTGGGAACTGGACAACGATATACATACTTATATAGATAGGCAATTACACACAAATTGACCTAGTCCCAAACTAAGCAAAACTTGTACTGTGGGAACTGGACAACGATATACATACTTATATAGATAGGCAATTACACACAAATTGACCTAGTCCCAAACTAAGCAAAGCTTGTACTGTGGGAACTGGACAGCGATATACATACTTATATAGATAGGCAATTGCACACAAATTGACCTAGTCCCAAACTAAGCAAAGCTTGTACTGTGGGAACTGGACAACGATATACATACTTATATAGATAGGCAATTACACACAAATTGACCTAGTCCCAATAAAGCAAAAGCTTGTGCTGTGGCAACTGGACAACGATATACATACTTATATGAATGGGCAACACACAAATTGACCTAGTCCCAAAATAAGCTAAGCTTGTACTGTGGGAACTGGACAACGATATACATATTTATATAGATAGGCAATTACACACAAATTGACCTAGTCCCAAACTAAGCAAAGCTTGTACTGTGGGAACTGGACAATGATATACATACTTATATAGATAGGCAATTACACACAAATTGACCTAGTCCCAAACTAAGCAGAGCTTACCAACCTTAATTACAGTGAGGCACACCACGAGCTTTTCAGTGAAGGGAAACATCGAGAGGATACGTCTGAGAAGACATTCAAAGGCGTATGTATAGTCGTGCTTGTGTAACGGCGATGGACTCGGCATCTGTCACGTTGGCACCGTATATACACTTCTCATCAGAAAAATCTAAATACCTTGCAAGTTTATGTTTTGTAAGGATTATCAGAAAAATGTGTATATTTAGGAATATATGACAAATGACGTTAGATTGTGAAATAAAACCTCATATTATTAACTACTAGCTGTCCCGCCCAACTTCGCCCGCCCTTAAACTTCCTGAAACACGATTGCAGCGCCACCTATCGGGTCCAATTGTGATGTGATCCTCTCTTGATGATGATCTTTCAAGTTGGACCAAATTGCACACGATGTGCAAATTTGATTGAAATCGGTTCAGTGGTTTAGGAGTCCATCGCGGACAAACAACGTGACACGTAATTTATGTATATATATTAAGATTAAACGACATTGTGTGTGCATAGCTTAATGTCAAAACTAGACTTTCTACTGTATGCCTTCGTATGGTGCTGGAATTCTTCGGAGATATTGCGCGTAAAGAGGGTCACAACCTTGAACAGCTGATGGTGACAGGCAAGGTTGATGGCAAGCGTCCTAGAGGACGCAGTCCCACGAGATGGTCGGACCAAATACGATCTTCTCTAGACATCAACTTCCACGGCGCCCTTCATGAAGCTAAGGATCGCAACAAATGGAGGGAAATCGTGCGGGAGAAACTGATGCAGCGGGGGAGTCACGACCCTCAGTAATGAGGAAAACGACGCGAGGAGGAGGGTGTGCATAGTGCAAAGTAGGTGTGAAATATGGTGGAGGAAATTGAAAATGTCGGAAAAACACAATTCATCCGGGAGCGTTAATCGACAACGTAAGCCATTTGAAATATAATAAAATGTACCTGTATGTACCCAAGCGAAATCACTAGGATACATCCTCACGCCTTCCCACAAGGGTCCCCGAAGGGGTAGGCAGAGCTGTATAGTACCCACACACCCGCTGAGGACAAATATTCGTGTGATAATCACGTCTGGAACTACGACTTGACAATGTGCTCATCAACCTAATCATCATTTAAGGGTCCAAGGCAATCACCAAAAGAGTGGTTGGACCCTCCAAGTTCCTGACAAACAATTTTTAACATAGCTTAACAACCGTATGTCGACCTAAAAACAGGGCTTAGGGGAAGGCTCGTTGGAACACGGGAGTAATTGGGCAAGCTAGGAAACAAAATATATACGGATTAGCATACTCCTATCGCAGGCTTACGCTTAAAAGGGGATATTTTAAATATGTAGTATAGACGAAAGACTTAGCTGGATGTTTTGGTCCCACCAATGCTCGGTTAAGTAACAAAAGTTCCCGGAACTCACGCTACGAGAGACAATATAAAAAAAAACTCTCTTTCTCTCCCAGTCGCAACTTCTTGCTCGTTTTACACATCATTGTGGAATTTAGAAAAGGGGCCAGTTGCTGAAATATGTAATAGGGCACTGACAGGAAGCCAGTTAAAAAGAGCATAAGATTTTAACACAATTTCGTCCTTATTTTCGCATTCAATGCTACAATTAATTTAAAAGATGTACCTTGCAACACTGCTAACCTTTATTAAGAAAAAGAAATGTCAGTTGTTAGAAGCGAGTAACAGCGCACGTGTACGTGCACGTTAAGTTTAATACAGTTTTAATTGTTTATTCGTTTGTTTTTCGACTACCATCCCCACAAAATTATGTTATTAACGATTTAAATAAATATACGAAAGTTTTAAGGTGCTAACGTGACACATGGCGAGTCCATCGTCGTTACTCGCAGGTTTCCCGTACGCCTTAGTATCTTCCTTTTGTATAACTTACCATGCCCGACAAATATTTTATCTGTAAGTAGTTAGTTGCAACTGTTCTTTGTAAATATTATTAATTGTTGTTATTGTAAATAAATAATATTCCATGCCCGATTAGTCGAGTCAACTCGACTGTAACATCGCTCCTGGAATCTACCCCTTCGTAATGCCGCTCGTATTAACGTTGGTTCTCACCAAAGTCGGGGTACGATTTTCGAATCCGTTATTAAACAAACCGTTATAATTCAATCATTAGAATTACTTGCTTAGATCACCGCAACTGAGGTATTTTTGTTCAATTTTCTCGTCATTGCCTACAATACCTATTTTGACTAGTCCTACTAAAATTATAAATGCAAAGTTTGTGAGTAATGGATGTTAGTTGTTCAATCACGCCCGAACGGCTGAACGGAATCGGATGAAATTTGTCACAAAAATTGATAATTTGCTGTTTTTTTTATACAACAAGAGTGGCATGGCAAACAGACATACGGAACACCCAATGGAAAATGGAAAACGCAGCGTATTTATACCGCACTTATACGTCAGGACGAGAGGAGGCGGCGTGGCCGAGAGGTCACAGCACCCGCCTGCCACGCAAACGGCGCGAGTTCCAATCCCGACTGGATTGAGGAGTTTTTCTACATTTAATTACAGTGAGGCACACCACGAGCTTTACGGTGAAGGGAAACATCGAGAGGAAACCTGCATACGTTTCTGAAGTAACTCAAAGGCGTATGTATAATCGTGCTTGAGTAACGGCGATGGACTCGCCATCTAGCACCTAAAATAACACAAAGCTGACCCTTGGGACAATTCCACACAAATTGCTATAGCCCTTTGAGCAAAGCTTGTGTTATGGTAACTAGACAACGATATATATACGTATATATATCGTTATATCGTATAATATATATATATATACTTACGTATTGAGATATATACATAAATACTTAGGACATCCAAGACTAAGGTACAAATACGAGTGTTCATCACACAAATATCTGCCCTCAACGGGAATCGAACTCGCGACTTCAAGTTACGCAGTCAGGGTCTCTAACCACTAGACTAGACAGCTGTCAAATATATTTCGACTTAACACACTAATGTTGGGAGGATCCAGAGGGTAGTTAAAACTTAACATCGTGTCCTCCTTGGGCAGTACCTACGACACGTGAACCCGGAGTCGGATCACAGGAGGATAATGTCAGAAGTAAGATTTTCATATTTATTTTAAATAAAATATATAATATTTATTTTAAGTAAAATATATAATATTTATTTTAAAATAAATGTAATATATTTGTGTACAACTGGCGTGAATGAGGGCGTGATTGTAAAGACGACGAGCATGTATGAATATATACTACCCTACCCTATATACCTCTGCCTACCCCTTCGGGGACCCTTGGGGGAAGGCGTGAGGATATATTATTATTATTATTATTTATATAAACTAGCTTGTTCCCGCGGCTTCGCCCGCGTGGAGTTCGAAAAAGTAGCTACAGTAGTTTCCTGCTAAAATCTGTTCAGCCGCTATGCCGTGAGAGAGCAACATACAAACTAAGGCCTTTATTATATTTGAACATCGAATTATTTGGATTTTTTGTAATGACAGGATTGAGTTTTCAAACGTGTGTCAAAATAAAAAGTAATTTAAATGATATGCACATAGGAGTGTTGATATCATTTGTATGCAAATTTAAATTACTACTAACAATGAGGCAAATTTTATTCCTCTAAGAGCTTTGAATTTTCGGTATAAAAGGTAGCCTATGTCCTATTCTTAGGTATAAGTCATCACGATTTCAACTCTCAGCCAAATCGGTTCAGCCGTTTTGCCGTGAAAGAACCGCAAACATCCAAACTTACAAACTTATAATAATAATATAATATATCCTCACGCCTTCCCACAAGGGTCCCCGAAGGGGTAGGCAGAGGTGTACAGGTAATACCCACCCACCCACTTTCCGCCAGAGGTATATTAGGTGCCAACGTGACAGATGGCGAGGCCATCGCCGTTACTCAAGCACGACACTTAACACTTACAAACTTTCACACTTACAATATTAGTAAGATAGCCGTGGTGGCCGAGTGGTTCGAGCAGTTGTCTGCGACACAAAGATCGCAAGTTCGAATCCCGACTGTACCAATGAGTTTTTTCTGAACTTAAGTACAGTGATTAGTCACACCACGAGCTTTACGGTGAAGGAAAACATCGCGAGGAAACCTGCATACGTCTGAGAAGACATTCAAAGACGTATGTATAGTCGTGCTTGCTTAACGGCGATGGACTCGCCATCTGTCATGGGTTATTTTGTTATGGGTCAAGTGCCTGAAATAAATATATATATATATTTTTTTTTTTTTTTTTATCTGTCATGTTTGCATCTAATATACCTCTGGCGGAAAGTGGGTGTGTGGGTATATGGGTACCTATACACCTCTGCCTACCCCTTCGGGGACCCTTGTGGGAAGGCGTGAGGATATATTATTATTATAGTAAGATTAGTAATATAGTAAGTTGGGGACTTGGCGTGATGATATGTATGTATGTATATAACGAACATCCCATACCGCCCCGCAGAACCGCTACGTAGAGAGACCGCGACACAAAACAAATATTTTTTACGCCGCTAACTAACCACGCATCTAACCAACTGTGTAATGAAAAAAGGCATTGAAAAACTGGAAAAAAAAAAGCGCGACATTTCTCACCCCAGCGCCTTTTTCGCTCGCTTATACATATAAAGGACCATTCTCCCACTACCGCCAGTCGATCGCGGGACGCGGTACCGGGCGGTAGTGTTTAAAAGTCATCGTATGTCGCAGCACATTTGCTCGTGAATGAGAACTCATTAATATATTGAGAGAAAAAATAAACATAGCTCTTAGTGTGCCAGTGTGTATATCTCAGCGCGAATATAAGTAAGTTATATTCCAGTTTCCCTAGTTGTAATTATATAGTCAGGCTTCGGGGGTAATGTTAAGGGTTGGTTCTGATTCGATATTATCTACGTTGGTATTACATGGCCTGCCATATTACTGGATCAAATGGGATGGGATGGGATGGGATGGGACGGGAACGTTAAGAGTACTCGAAACCGACGAGCATGTATGAAGAGACCGATGAATGTGGACGAAGCGAAAGAGGTATGTAAGTCTAGTGAGAACTGGCGCTCTATACTCTCTGCCTACCCCGTTAGTTACTATTACGATGCCCAATATAGGGTTAATTTTACGGGTCATTCTTAAGACCCCGGATATTTGGGGTTAAAGGGCAATTTTTCACTATCTATGCAACGTGGTTCCACTCGCTACCCTTGGATAGATAATTATATAGCCCAAATTTAATTGATAAATCGGTACTAGACAATGATATTTATACTTACACTAGTTGTCCTGCCCAGCTTCGCTTGGCTGACAAAATAAAAGCCACGGACCCAGTGGCGCCACCTATCGGGTGAATCTAAACCATTCTCGAATCCACCTGAAGAAACAGAAAATTTCATTCAAATCGGTCCAGCCGTTTAGCAGGAGTTCAGTAATATACATACGTACAGTAGAATTATATATAGGTATATATATATATAAAGATATATATAAAGATTAGATTAGAAAATTAGATATACATAAATACATAGGACATCCAAGACTAAGGTACAAATACTCGTGTTCGTCACACAAATATCTGCCGTCAGTGGTATTCGAGCCCGCGACCTCAAGTTTCGCAGTCAGGAGCTCTGACCACTAGACCAGTAGGCCGTCATGATAAGAAATATATTACTTATCAACACAATAGAAGCTTTGTCAAATGCCGCCTTTGAACTTCGCCGACTCTTTACCTTTCGGCATGTATTCAACAGCATTAGAAGGAATAAATTTCAATAAATATTTTGACTAAGCAATGTAACTTTGATCTATTCGCGAAGACTAATTAATATAACCAGCTGATTTTAACCTTAACCGCTTTAATTTTAAGTTGAAAGTTAATTGAAGTCAAATACATATTTATTTATTTTGATATAATGAGGAACTTCTATGCAAATTATACCAAATATCCTCACGCCTTCCCACAAGGGTCCCCGAAGGGGTAGGTAGAGTGTATAGGGAGTACCCACACACCACCTTTCCGCCAGTGGTATATGTCAACGTGACAGATGGCCAGTCCATCGCCGTTACTCAAGCACGACTATACATACGCCTTTGAATGTCTTCTCAGACGTATGCAGGTTTCCTCTCGATGTTTTCCTTCACCGTTAAGCTCGTGGTGTGACTTATCACTGTACTTAAATTCAAAGAAACTCATAGGCACAGTCAGGATTCGAATTTGCAATCTTTGTGTGGCAAACTACACGAACAACTCGGCAAACAGGGATTTTAAACTTACAAAAATTAAAACTTGAGAGGTGTCAAGGGACACCCGGATGGAACGAAGTTAAAATATTAGAGAAATGAAAATATGTATGTGTGTGTATGTATGTGTGTATGTATGTGTGTATGTATGTATGTATGTGTGTATGTATGTACGATGATGCGAAATAGAAATGAAAATATCTGGCTTGCTTTCTATAAGAGACAGAGAAACATGCGACGCCGCACAGCTGACAATAGCTTACTATAGCAAATAGTGTCGTGACAACTTTTCGTAAGAATTTTTCCGTCTAAAAGTGTCGTGACAACTTTTCGTAAGAATTTTTTCCATCTAAAAGTGTCGTGACAACTTTTCGTAAGAATTTTTTTCCGTCTAGCCCCCTTTCACAACGCGCGATAAGGAACTTCGTTCCAAAACATATACCTCCTTTATGTAAGTCGGGAGAGCAACATTGATTAACTTAGTTAAACGCTAATGGCCCTAACAATATTACTATATAAACCATTGAAATTAAATTACCCAGTTAATGGGATGCTACGGCGTAGTGTCTACGAAGCGTAGATGAAGCTACGAAGCGTAGCTCTGTCTACGACATCTCGTTGATTATCCGTTTTCATAATAAACGGACGTTTACTGTCTAACTATATTGAAACCCGTTGTTCTGTCTGTTCATTTATTTTGATATTAAGATTGATGACATTTATATTTCAAATATATACATATCATCACGTTACTAAAGGGGTAGGCAGAGAGAATAGAGCGCCAGTTCTCTCTAGACTTACATAGCTCTTTCGCTTCGTCCACAATTCTATATCATTCTGGCTACGAAAATATTACCCGCGACTTTGTTTGAAAAACAACTTGACGTAGGCAGAGTGGAAATTATGTAAACACTTCTGCCTACGTCTTGAAGATATATAAAATCACTATGTGCAGCTGTCCCGCCCGTATATAATAACTAGCTGTACTCGCGAATTCGTTCGTGTGGAATTTAACAAAAAAAAAATGTTCAGTTTAGTAAAAAGCTTTTATTTCAATATTACAAATAGACACTCCAATTTTATTTATATGTATAGATAATGTAATATAATTAAGCTTATAATAATATATATATATATATCCTCACGCCTTCCCACAAGGGTCCCTGAAGGGGTAGGCAGAGGTGTATAGGTAATACCCA
>JACCPG010004990.1:0-35757 GCA_016069955.1 Drepana arcuata | reverse complement strand
CAAATTAGCTAGCTATTGTATGAAAGAAGTGGTATATAGGGTGCAACCATTTAACATTTTACGATACATATGAAGGATCACTGCTCCTCTCCCTTTGCTCCACTTCCCGTAATAATAATAATATATAGCCTTCTCCAATCAGCGGGCATCTAAAGCAAGAATATTTTTTTTCAAATGGAGCAAAGGACAAGAGTACTCGAACATGTACAAAGAGACTGATGTATTTGTATGAAGCGAAAGAGGTCTGTAAGCCTAGAGAGAACTGGAGCTATAGTTATCTTCCTAAGTAAGACACTCGACGTGATGGCAAAGCAAATCTGCCTCTTTACAATGTTCGTTTAAAGTAGTCTGCGAGTAGCACTCGAAACTATCTAATTAGCGCTGTAACCAAGCTCTAAGTCTGTACAGCGACTTAAACATGTTTTTGGTAACGAGGGTATGCCTACGCGATTCGATTTCCTGAGGATAGAAATCGAATCGCGTAGGCATACCCTGCGTGCATTTAGCTAAGAACAACCTCTTGTAGATCTATGTATAAAGCGCCCAATAAACTATTAAAGCGTAATGTTCCGCCTAAAAATACACCTTCATTGTTTTTAAAAGCGGATTGAGATAAACATTGTAAAGTTTTAAACACTCCATGACTTATCCAACAGCTTCTTGTTAACTGCGAAGACACAGATTTAAAACTGATATAAAACTGCCTTCAGAGAATAGATTGCGAAATCCACCTGCAATTTCAAACACACGTTCTGCAAATGTAATTTATAGACTGAATTCTTGATACTTCAATATTGTGTTGAAGATCCGTTGGTTCCAGTAAATTTAATGAAATGTTTTGCCTTAATTTGAAACAGATTCGAAAATAGACCAGTTCTTGTTGTGCGTTCAATAAACTAAGGAGTTTTTATAAATCATTTAAAATGTCGGATAAAGAAAATAAGATAGATAGACTGAAGAATCGGATCAAAAGAGTCCACGGCAAGATACAAGATCGGATGGAAGATTTGCAAGATGAAATACATAACAAAATAGAGAAGTCCAAATTGACAAGATTTATTTCACATTTATCGGAGGACAGAAGTTCAATAGATTCGATCGGAAGTACAGACGCGGAGCGAACTTCTAATGAATCAGAAAGGACTACGGATGTACTGCCAACATTCAAAATTGATGAACCAATCAATGTGAATCAAGATCCTCGATTATTATGCAAAGATTTCATTAGCATTGAAAAGGGTAGTGTCGTTTTTAGACGATGCGTTTCTGCTTCCAATTTGGCTTACGATGACAATTCCAGTTACTACAGCTCGAGTGATTCTTGTGTATCGTGTCTGTCATCTAGTGATGAAAGGTGACTATTTAATTAATAATAAACCATTGTTGTCTTAATATCGGGCAAAGTCTACAAGATCTACGTTCAGTTCAACCCGCTGTCAGGTCTACAGTGTAGTGTAGTAGTGCTGATTTCGAGTTAATAAAATTTAAAGTAAAATTTTGTTCGGAAATGTTTAAATAAAGGCGAGCCTTTTCTGCGAGCAAAGGTTTCACAAAACTTTTCATTTAAAAATAAATTATTTTTTCATCTTTATAAATGTGAAAGTTTGTAAGTTTGGATGTTTGCGGTTCTTTCACGGCCAAACGACTGAACCGATTTGGCTGAAAGAAGCCGCGGGCATAAGCTAGTATGAAATAAAATTAAACGTACCAAGTAAAAGTTAAAGCTAGTACTTATGTATATAAAAACGAAGGTTGATATAGTATACATTTAATATAATTGTCATTTTTACCCTGACTGTACGTACCTTGTTCAAACTCTCCTATTTATCTGACATATCTTTTTTTGTTCAAACTTCAGATAGAATATTCATGTAGCCAGTACTACGGTTGTGAATGTAGGTCGTGTAAAGACAACCAATCTCCTTAAACGCACAAGTCCATTTCATTCCATATCACTTCCATTAACCATTTCTCGTCGCCACAGAAAACCAAATATTAGGCTACGAGCAGGCAGCCTCCCTCCAGGATCACAATTGGACTTGTTGGTACCGACCGCCTTGAACACATGTACGGAGCTCATTGAGAAGATTGGCAATCGATTCCCGAAGATCAAAACTCGTGGTGACAGACTTAACAGGGTATTTAAATCGTATCTTAGTGGTCTTTGCGTCTATGTTACTAACAGTAAAATGTGTATGTATTGTAATTTGTAATGTTTAATATCTGATCGCTTTCTTCCTAATTAACAATAACACTCAACATAAAAGCTGAATTTTTATTTTCTTTAATACTGCCTGCAAATTTTACCACAGAAGCGGATATACTGCCGAAGGTACTCCATCAAACTTATTATTATAACATACATACATATCATCACCCGTGTCCCTAACGGGGTAGGCAGAGAATATAGAGTTCCCTTTCCCTCTAGACTTACATACCTTTTCGCTTCGTCCACATTCATCAGTCTCTTCAAACATGCTCGTCAGTTGCAAGTACTCTAATTATTATAAATAGACAGATATTTAATAAGAATTAAATATTTACCTGCCAACGTGACAAAGTCTATCGCTGTCTCTCAGACAAAATCTAACTTAGTGTCAAAAGCATGTTGGTTTCCTTTTTATATTGTCTCTCATAGCGTGCGTTCCGGGAACTTTTACAAAACCAAACAATGAAGGGACCAAGACACCTCTAGCCTGGCACTTCTAGGTGCTAAGCAAATAGCTAGGGGCGTCCCCTGTAGGCTTCAGTCTTCGGCTTAGGGCGTTGCTGAGTCGCGAGCTAGGGAACTGGACTTTATCTCCTACAAATATTATTAAGAGGCAGGGTCTGTTTGTTTGTTTGACTGCGTTAATCGCAGGAACTAACAATCCGATTTGAAAAAACTCGTTTCTTGAGGCTATAAACATGCTACTACTGAGAGGAGCGTAGCAGTAATTGTATAAGAATGTGAACATATCGCTCATGAAACAGCTAGATTAGACGCAAAGGTTTTTGCGTCTGATCTAGCACTCTTAAATCGAATAACTTCCGACACAAGTGCAGCTAAATTAATTCATTGTTTTTACAGTACCTACTGAAGAATACGAGGCTCAGTGATGTTAACCGGAGGCTAAAAGCTCAAATATGGAGTTCAGTTGTTACTATAGTGCTGGTCGAGGCCAAGAATCTTCCAGCAATGGACCTCGACACGAGGTCCAGTGATCCTTATTGTAAGTTTAGGTAAGTGGCCAGCGATCTAGAAACTCTTGAGGAATACCACTTTACAAGAGATGAAACTAAGTCGTTCATTTTGATTTAAGAAGGAAACGGATCGATTTTTTATTGAAACAAATTACACCAGCCTCAGTCATGTACAGCTGTACATGACTGAGGCTGGTGTAATTCAAATCGTTAAGTGGAACCAAATAGTCTTGCACTGTGCTGTTTCAAAGTAGTTCTTTCTGTGAACGCTCAAGCTGTGGAATGAGGTTTTCCTTAGAGAGTATGTGGAATGCTTCAAGATGACTGTGGATGCGTTGCAAGCGTTCATAGCCGTTGGTAATCGAAAATAATAACCGTTCCTTTGACGTTCTTAAGTAATTATGGCGGTTACACGTCATGGTCCCTGCAGAATCTATTGTGCAAGGTACTACCTCGTTTGGAAACATCTAGTTTTCGTGTTTAAAGAGCGTTGCTACTTAATTAACCCTTTTGCATCCAACCGTATGTATGGCGACGGTATGTCCTGCGAACCGTCGAGCTGTTGGATTGTAATTTTCTCGTGAGTGTGTTTCAAAATTCGAATGACTATACGTCTACAGACCTAAAGTACGGTGAAACGGAGCTACCGTTGGCGTTGCCCAATTGATGCGTCACGTAAATTTAAAATGATCGCAACCAAATCGCACTGCTTCCGGGTACTATTGTGTGGTAAGAAGGTTTCCGGAAATCCAATGACTACTGGCAAAAGCGGGACAAGTTCGATCTCTGCACTACTAGCAAAATAAAATCACTAATGACATAATGTCACTTATCTACTATTGCCTCCTGGAGCTCCTGGTCTCTTTAAGAGAGATAGGGTATAACGGGTTTCCCGTTCGAATTTGGAGCTGCCCGACTGGGAAATGACCTCCAACTTATTGAAGCCGTAGTCAAATAACACTATTTTTTGCGTTATGTTCCTGCGCAGTGTTTAAGGTTACCAATAATTAGCACTTTGGGAGGGGGAAGGATACTATATTGTGTTGGCAGAGGGATTAATCCCATTAAGCTGCCAACTCAGTATAACTCTCCGAACACAGAGTAATAACGCGAGACGCGAAACAAGGTACTAGGCTACAGTAACCGATTTCCACCAGGTGGGCCGTATGATTTTCCTGCCTTTTCTGAGCACTATTCTGTTACGATAGACAAACATTCGCATTTATAAGTTCTAAGTATAATCTAACTACAATCTTGCCTTTCAGATTAGGTAATGAGAAATACAAAAGTAAGGTCGTATGGAAATCTCTTCATCCCTCGTGGCTCGAACAGTTCGACCTTCACCTCTATGATGACCAGGAACAAGTGTTGGAGGTCACGGTCTGGGATAAAGACAAACAAACCAAAGATGACTTTTTAGGGAGGTCAGTATTTTTTATACCGACGCTTTGAATTATTTACGTTTGGATAACAATAGAAATAAAAACAGTTGTAATATTAGTACACTATATACACTAGTAAAGACCCGCAGCTTTCAGCGTAAACATATCCAATTAATTAATTTATCTTATTTTTAATGGATTTATGCAAAATTGTATCCAATTCCGATGAGAAGTATTTGCGTCAAAGATTAATACTCTTCCGCTAAGTTTCCCATTCACAATATTAGAAAGTATAAATTGATGTATCTCACGATGAGACCTTCGCGGGTTAAGACGAGGGAGTACGTGTCAGCTCTCTCCAGTACTCTTATTTATTAAAACATATTTTTTATATTGTAACCGCACGCAGTCCCTAAAAGGGGCATACATTTTTCGAATATGTTTCAGTGCCAAAGTGACAGATGACTTACAACGTCCTTTTGTCATGAATTAACTAACGTTTTTAATGGTTTTCATCAAACTTTTAAGCTTTCTCTTACAACGCGACCACCGTAGTTTCAGTTCTAGTTAAGTTGAACAACACTAATTGGTTACAGACTCGGATTCGACGTCGTCCTTATTCATTTATTATTCCTATTCCAGATGTACAATAGACTTATCTAAGTTAGAAAGAGAAAAAACACACAATATATGGCAGGATCTAGAAGAGGGGAATGGCCAAATATTCCTACTGCTTACTATCAGTGGGACGACGCAGTCGGAAACTATAACTGACCTGACGAGCTACAAAGAGAATCCTAGGGATATTGAAATTATTAAAAGTCGATATGTAAGTTAATCCTAGCTGTTATATAGGAACAATTACAGAATATATTAATAATAGCCATGATTGTCTCGCAAATATACATGATTGAATTACTCCTCCTGCAAACAACTGTTGTGTACATAATACCTTTACCGCTGCCTGTAAAAGGGGTCACAGAGTTAAAAAGAAAACCTGGGAGTTACTCCGTTTGGTAGTATCGTTCATTTCATATGCATAACAATTGTTTTCTTTGTCCCTTCCCTTACGTTGAATATACGTATTATTGATTTTATATAGTACCGAGCCGTGGTGGCCGAGTGGTTCGAGCAGTTGCCTGCGACGCAAAGGTCGCAAGTTCGAATCCCGACTGTACCAATGAGTTTTTCTGAACTTAAGTACAGTGATCAGAGGAAACCTGCATACGTCTGAGAAGAAATTCAAAGGCGTATGTATAGTCGTGCCGGAGTAACGGCGATGGACTCGCCATCTGTCACGTTGGCACCTAATATACCTCTGGCGGAAAGTGGGTGTGTGGGTACTACCTATACACCTCTGCCTACCCCTTCGGGGACCCTTGTGGGAAGGCGTGAGGATGTATTATATATATTATTATATATAGTACCTATATATTTGCGCCTTTCTACAAAGGTTACCGAAGAGGTAGGCAGAGGTGTGTAGTGCCTACGCCCACAGTTACTGCCGAAGATATTTTTTAGACGTGGCGAGTCCATCGCTCTAACGCAAGCACGGCTATATGCATGAACTCTTAGAATTTCTTCTCATACGTCTGCAGGTTTCCTCTCGTTTTTTTCTTTCACCCTAAAGCTCGTGTTGTGACTACACTGTACATAGGTCCAGAAAAACTGATCAGTACAGTCGGGATTCGAACCTGCAATCTTTATATTGCAGACGAATTTAATTATCTTTGATTTTGTATAGTAATAAATAATAAAATAATATCCTCACGCCTTCCCTCAAAGGTCCCCGAAGGGGTAGGCAGAGGTGTATGGGTAATACCCACACACCCACTTTCCGCCAGAGGTATATTAAGTGCCAACGTGACAGATGGCGAGTCCATCGCCGTTACTCAAGCACGACTATACATACGCCTTTGAATTTCTTCTCAGACGTATGCAGGTTTCCTCACGATGTTTTCCTTCACCGTAAAGCTCGTGGTGTGACCAATCTTTGATTTTGATGAGTACATAATCTATGATTAGATATTAATTTTCCTTTTCGTTCAGTTTATCATCATATCAGACCTTGGTCTGGCAGAAGGATGTACCAGCCTAGAAGAAACAGTAAAAAAGTAACATTTAATACCACTTTCCCCAGACTTGGTATCACCTCAATGAAAGTGCGAGCGGCGTCGGATGGCTTTGCGTCAAAGTGTACAGTGCGAAAGGGCTCGCTGCTGCTGACTTAGGTGGAAAGTCAGATCCATTCTGCGTCTTAGAACTGGGGAATGCAAGGCTGCAGACTCACACTGAATACAAGACGTTAGCGCCGAATTGGATGAAGATATTTACTTTGTGAGTGTATGGTATCTAATAGTAAACTAGTTGTGTGTAGCGTTGATACCTACGGTTAAACGTTATCTGTTATGTACCCCTGGTAACGTGTCTATAAAAGCGTATTCCTAGAATAGATATATTTTGTAGAAAGTTTCTATGTAAGTTTAGTCTTTTTCAACCCCTGCGTAAACAAATATTTAAAAAGGACCGGAGAGTTAGTTTCGCCGTTTGTTCTCCTGACAGGATTTTTTTTAAACGTTGTTAGCTTTGGAATTTATTTAGTATGTGACGTTCAATAAGTGTTCCCTGAGTATGTTTTTTATTATATTATTATATTTGTAAGCACAAGTAAATAGTAAGTAATCAATGGTTTGTCTTGTGACATGATAAACATGTCAACAAATTGGACAAAAAATGTTGTCCAGTTTTAAATTTTGGACAATAAAATTACACAACTAGGCATAATCCACAAGTTTACTTCTGATACCGATCTGGGTCAAATGTTTTATCTGTAGGTAAGTAGTTCAACAACTGTTTTTATATGTAAATAATGTTAATTGCTATTATCTATACAAATAAATAAAATTGGAGTGCCTGTTCGTAATATAACCGCTTTTAGAAGCGGTATAGTATCCTTTACTCGGCGAGGACGCGTGGACGTAAGCGCTACTAGTTGTAAATAAAGAAAGTCGTCTCACATTGAATAATTTATGACTACTGAGCAATTTCAGTATTAAGGCCCGCGTTCAATAGTTTCATACATATCATCACGCCAAGTCCCTAGCGGGGTAGGCAGAGAGAATAGAGCGCCAGTTCTCTCTAGACTTACATACCTCTTTCGCTTCGTCCACATTCATCAGTCTCTTCATACATGCTCGTCGGTTTCGAGTACTCTTAACGTTCCCGTCCTTGAGAGTCCGATCGATTTGATCCAAGTAGTTGGAACATGGCCTTCCTCTGCCTCTTCTTGCACACACTTTTGCTTTGTATATCTGTTTCGTCAATCTTTCTTCACTCATCCTTTCTATGTGTCCAAACCAATAGTTTCGTAGTCCTTAATTTTTTTTTCTATTCACACTCATTGGCTTTCAGACTTAAGAAATTTATTAAGTCGTGCTTTTAGACCATATTTTTATTTCCAGCACAGTAAAGGATATATGCTCAATCCTCGAGATAACAGTGTATGATGAAGATCACGATCACAAAGTGGAATTCCTTGGCAAACTAGCGATCCCTCTGCTCAGTATACGAAATGGAGAGAAGAGATGGTATGCTTTGAAAGACAAGAAGATGAGGGCTCGAGCGAAGGGGAACTACCCACAAATACTGCTCGAAATGACAGTTA
This sequence comes from Drepana arcuata, assembly GCA_016069955.1. Lineage (NCBI taxonomy): Eukaryota > Metazoa > Arthropoda > Insecta > Lepidoptera > Drepanidae > Drepana > Drepana arcuata. The sequence continues at coordinate 27,528 of JACCPG010004990.1, read as the reverse complement.
TTTGGAATCCAGTAAGTAGTAGCTTTTTCAAACAAGTTTTGTCAATATCTTAATAATATGATTTTTAATTAAGATTTTTTTTATATTTTGCATTTGGTAAAACTTTATATTTATTCATGCCTTCCCACAAAGGGCCCAAAGGAGGTAGGCAAAAGTGTGTACCCACTTCTCGCTGGAGATTTATTTATTATCGCAGTGTCTCAAGGACAACAATACAAACTTATTCGAATTTCTTCTCAAACGTGTGCAGGTCCCAATCGATGTTTTTCGTCACCTTAAAGATCGTATACACACTGCTGTCTAGTCGCCATTATGTAGGCTTACCTTAGTTGTGGACTAGATTATTTCATGTAGAATTTTCCTAAGCAATTATCAAAATATATTTTACACAAAGAAGTCTGCAAGTGTTATGAGAACTGGTGCTCTCCTCACTCACTTATCCCGTAAGGGATCCAACGAGGTGTATGTATTTTTACAGTTAAAAGGAGCAATACGGGCGGTGAATCCGTGTGAACCAAAGTACATGCATCAAGAGGCAAAATTTAAGCGGCAATTATTTATAAGGAACGTGATGAGATTAAAAGCTATTATTATGTGGTTCATTGAAGTCGGAAAGATTTTACAGTAAGTTTTTACCTTTATTACAAGCCAATTAATGTTGGACAATGGAAGAATATTCTTGCTCTTCTTTTTTTTTTTTTTATACCACATGGGTGACAAACAAGCATGCGGTCCGCCTGATGGTAAGCGGTTACCGCCGCCTGTGGACGCTTGCAATACCAGGGGTATCACTCGCGCGCTGCCGACCCTGATTTCAAGATATACCTTCTTGATTTCAAGATAAAAATACATCCAATATGGTAGTGTAAAAAAAACTATGGTTATGGTTATGGTTATGGTTATCATCTTAGAAAGCCTTAACAAAAGATGAATGCTGGGGCATGCCTTTAATGACACCCCTTCAGGTGTTCCCGAAAAGTGTAAGAACGGTGCTTTTGATATGAATAGACCTTATAAGAGATAAACAAATACATACCCACTTGTGCAAACATCACTTTTAGTACCTAAAACATGGGGTAAGCCATGGCCATCAAATATATAATAATACATTTATATTAACCTTATTTATTATTACTCATATGTATTTTTTTAACTTATACCTCCACATAAGCGTAAATGACCACGTTGTCGTGCTAATTGTAAATAAATAAATAAAAAATAAATAAATGACGACTTTACATGAACCCCTTTCGTACTCGTCCGTATGTCCCTCGTAACGTAGGAATAATTGCATCTATTTTCCAGGTTTACAGTTTTTTGTGCCGATTAAAAATCACATCATCATAATTATGATACTGACAGCACACCATTTTCCGTTCCAAATTAAATCTATTTTTTAAATCAACGTTAGGGCCATAAGGATTACTTAATGAAAGTCAGATATAGATAAAACTAGGTGTCCCGCCCAGCTTCGCCCGGGTGAAAAAGTAAAAAAAAACACGTTTTTCTACTATTACTTCCCCTATGGCAATAGTTGAAAAACGTGTTTCAAAAAAAAGTTGAGTTTCATAAAATCCGTTCTTAGCTAACCTCTACACCGCGTAAGGAATACTCGTACCAAATTTCAAGTCAATCGGCCTTATAGTTCTTGAGATTTCGTGACGAGTCAGTTCAAAACTGGGATTTCCTATATATATAGATTACAGGTACCATCCGTTCCCTAATAAAAAGAAAGTCAGTAAAAGAAAAGGCGAAACAAACTCACCGGTTTTCATAATTAGTTTCCCTCGTTGATGTACGGGTAGAGAAAGATTTTAGATTCTGCATACCATACCACCCACATAAGGAATGAATTACAAAGCGTGTACTTTAATTTAACTACGTTTTTTTCAGGGACTGCTTTGAATGGGAATCTCGACTGCTGTCATTCATCGGTCTCCTGGCATGGTTGGCCTTCTGTTACTATTACGAAATGTGGATGCTGCCACTCCTGCTGCTCGTCTTCTTCACGAGAAATTGGCTTATATATAGACTTACCGGTGAGTCGAATCTTTGAATTCATTAACTGTCAATTGTAAAAGAAAGTCCCCCCAAAGTCTGAATACGAAAAACTGGCAAGAGTTACATACATACATATACAATACGGCAAAAATCATAAAAGTAGTGTAGGCAGAGGTAGTAAGTAACCTCTGCCTACAAAATATGTAATCCAGTTGCGTTTTCTATTTTCTTCGTGAATGAGGAACAAACTCCTCCGTTGGCATTCCTTATGTTAGTAGAATAACATCTTTTATTTTTATTTTTTTTTATTTCTATATTCTTTTTTAAGTTTGTATTTTATTTCTTTTTATAGTTTACTTCAAAATGTTCCTCAGACATTTCCGAAGCGATCCAAAGGCGTGTTTGTTAAATTTACTGACTAGTAAGTCTCTTTAGATGTAAGTCCGGCTTTATAACAAACAAACCAGCTATCGTTTTATACAGAATACACATACCTAATTATACCAGCGCGTTATCTATGTTTTTTCTTTAATTAATATTTTGGTCAGTAAAGTTCTTGACAAGAAAGATTCTAGACATAATTATTGATATATTCAAAGGCCCATATAATCATCAAAATAAGAGGCAGATTTGTCATAGAATCGTAATATTTTTTTTACATCAATAGTAATTTTCCATTTTCGGCCAGTTTTATTTCTATTATTTCTTTTTTACGTACAAATATTGAGAGATGTTAATTATTTTTTGAGACATTAAGCCTGGTCATAATAATGTTCTACTGTCCTAATATAAAATCCTAATACCTAGGTGTTGTGAATGCATGTTTATATAAATAAAAGCTGTATTTGTAGTGTAAGTCTATTTAACTTTTTTTGTCTTCAAATGTGGTATGTTTTACTTATTTTCAGGAGGAAATCCACTTCTGATCCCTGTTGATGATGATGATCTGCTAGCTGAAGAAGACGATGAAGATGAAGGAGATAAAGTAAGGATTTGAGAAGCTTTCTATGTTCCCACATTCCATGCTGCAATTTCACCGAAGTTGATAAATCTTAATCTTATCTTAATATATATAAATTACGTGTCACGTTGTTCGTCCGCGATGGACTCCTAAACTGCTTAACCGATTTTAATCAAATTTGCACCCCGTGTGCAGTTTGATCCAACTTAAAAGATAAGATAGCTTACATCACAATTGGACCCGATAGGTGGCGCTGCGATCGTGTTTCAGGAAGTTTAGCTTTTTCACCCGGGCGGAGCTGGGCGGGACAGCTAGTATACAATATAAATATGTTATGTTAGTTTGTATACGATTCCAAAACTTGTAAAGCACTGCACCTATGTAAAATATAGCTCAAATTTAGACACAATATACAAATAAATTCAAAGATTGTTTTTATAGATTTATCCCGCCAGTAAAAGTTTGTCTGTCATTGTCAACCACAATGCCCCAAACGAGACGTATATTTTAAATTACAGGAGGAGAAGAAATCGCTGAAGGAACGTCTGCAAGCAATACAAGAAGTGACGCAAACTGTCCAGAACGCCATCGGATATGTTGCTTCGTTGGGAGAAGCTGTCAAAAAGTATGTACCTGCTTCAAACTATACCACTTGAGAGTCGTTCATTAATCACGTGAAGTTCGTTACCAGCTTTTTAAGCCTACCCTGCCAAAAATAATGCAAAACTAATGTTCTTAAAAAAAAAATTCAGTGCTGAGAGCACAGTTTTTTTTTATTACTCTTTAATCTAATATTACGCTTTCCTTTTCTGGGACCCCAGTGAGAAGAAATTATAAATAAAAATGTAGTTGTAGTTACCTGTAATTGAGTGGACATTTTATGTGTTTTATTACGACATGTTCTGTTAATATTAAGGTGTTCTTACCTGTTGGTGACCCAAATAAATAAAAACCTTGGAACCACAAAGGTCTCGCACTGTGCGCTTCGAAAGGAGTTTTCTTCCGCGAGCGCTCAGGCTGTGGAATGAGCTCCCCGTTCAGGCTTTCCCTGGAGAGTACAGCATGGAGTTCTTCAAGAAGGGTGTGAAAAGATTCCTGCAGGGTCGGCAACGCGCGAGTGATACCCCTGGTGTTGCAAGCGTCCATAGGCGGCGGTAACGGCTTACTATCAGGCGGACCGCATATGCATGTTTGCCACCCTAGTGGTATAAAAAAATATACTAAAAAAGAGCATCTTACGTGAACTAAATCAACGTTGACATTCATTTGTTTCAGTTTAATGAACTTTACAGTGCCGTATCTAAGTTACTTAGCAATAATAATGCTATTCGGAGCGATGGTGGTGCTTTACGTGATACCATTAAGATATATGCTGATGGTGTGGGGTAAGTATTATTTCTCCATACATGCTTTGGTCAAAGATATGGTTCTACGTATGTGTATGTCATGGCGTGTAAGGGAGGTCAAAGACATTGCACCGAACGCAAGAAGAGTTGCATCGGTTACACCAACAAGTGCAAGCTTGGTAATAATCTATACAGAGAAATAAAATTCGAGTGTCTGTTTGTAATATTTAAACAACCGCTTTTTACGAGATGCATATGGATGTATATACGATTCATAAACCATTTTTTTTATTTTATTTTGTCAGTCTGTCTGTCGGTCTGTTTGTTCCGGATAATCCCTGAAACGGCTGGACCGATTTTAACAGGACGTCCACTGGCAGATAGCTCATGTAAAAAGTAACTTAGGCTACTTTTATTTTAGAAAAAACAAAAACTTTTTTATTAAATTCCACGCGGATGAATTCGCGGGCACAGCTAGTATGAAATAAAGGGCTTTGACCTAAATATAAACATACCTACCTCCTTCATATAGAAAACCTTTCCAGAAAATAATTGCTCAATTATATTAAATAATATCAAATTCAGACATTCAGATCAAAATAACACCACTAACATTTACTATTTTATTTACATTTAGAAAAAACAAACCACTCACAAATTGAAATACTGTTAAACTGATTGATTGATTACCGCCAAAACAGTCTGCAAATCATTGTCATGCCACTGTTTTTTTATGTACCTACCTACAGTCACAGCCAAATAGAAAAGTCATGACATTAATTCGGAAATTGTACCATCAATCCATTATGTTGCCAAAACGATATTGGTTCCAATTTGGTAGAATTTATTTCACCATTCTTCTTTGCTATCGCAGTGAGTTCTTATGTCATCTAGACAGTCGAGTTATTAAGTTGTATATTTTTGGTTTCAGGTATAAATAAATTTACACGAAAAATTCTTCGCCCACACACTATACCAAACAACGAGGTTTTGGACTTATTATCCAGAGTGCCAGATGATGAAATATTAGTAAGTAGTGAAACAATAGTTGGGAGTCAAGACTATTTCCTGTTAGGACTTTATCGTGCCACATCTGTGAATTCTGAAAACATGAAATGAAGCGTCCTTATTTATTTCGTAAAAACAAATTTCTCTCGATGTTTTGGTACCATAGAGATTCGAACTTGCGATTTTTGTATCGCAGGCAACTAGTCTTACCACTCGGCCATAACGGCTTTCTTTATGACTTTATTCACAAATGTTGCGATGAGAACCAATAACATACCGCTTACTGCGATCGCAGTACAGTATAATAAGTCCCTTTTATGACCCCACTATTCTTCCCTATAGTTTATAGTGTAAGTGTGCAACCTACCACTTATGTTTGAGTATTATCGGTACACACTGATTACCTATGAGTGACGTACACTACAATTAATAGAATCGGGTCATACTCTTCGCATCCTGCGACCCCGTCGACTAGAAATTGGTGGGGCGTGTCTTCGTGGCTGGCACTAAACATAAACCGTTGGTGATGAAATTGTTTAATTTTTAGTTGGACTGCAGAGAACTAAAGCCACACGCTCCGAATGAACATAGACGGGACGCGAGGAAGAAGCACAAAGCTTCGTAACACATCAACAGGAAGATCCAACAACGGATCAAGTACTATATATCGAGGTTAAACAATAGAAACTCGTTATATTAACCAATGACATAGCACCAAAGTATAGGTTTACCAATTTGTCCGTTAGCAAATGTGAAAAATAAAGGTGTTTAGATACTTTCGTAAAATTAATCGTGTCATAATATTTTTTATATTAAATTATGTATTTTTCCGCTTTGCTACATATTTTCCGTTAATTTGCATAATATTTGACGCTCGATAAATTTTCTGTGAAGCACAATGTGATGTTCGGCTTAAATAGATTTAATATTAATCATTAAACATGCACAAAAAGTTGTAAAATGTATATAAGAAGTAAATTAAATCCCTTTGTTTTGTCTCACATAAAAATGGTCACCATAATTTTGATAGATACGAAAAGCAATTGGCCAAAGCAATATTATCTAATGGTAAAAATTATATTATTTTAAAAATAATTAAAATGCACAAAGTTGGAGTGCATAGCGCTCATATTTGGTTAAAAATAAGAAAATTATATCAAAAATTACTTTTTGTAAAAGTATTAAAAAGCCAATGTTATGTAGGTATTTATACCATAAACGCAAAGTTATTAATTATTGTATATGAGATAGTAAAAAGGCATAGAAATTCAAATATTTTTATTGACTGATTCCTAGAAAAGAATGTTAAATGATTCCAGAATTTGCAAAAAAAAAATTTGATTTACTTCGAATGTATGAATAAAAGTTTTGGTGCTATCAGCATTTTCAATTTAGAGTTATAAAAGGTAGAGATAAATACAGGATGCCTTAGAAAATGGTACAGATGCTCGAATATCTAAAAAGGGACGATAGTAGAAAGCCATTAAATTAAAGTAGTAAAAAAATTACGTGTACGTAAATTGACTAATTTATAACAGGATATTTTAATGTGAATGAAGGATTTCACATTAAAATATCCTGTAACGATGAAGTTTGTACCATATTAATAGTTAAGAAAGAAAGAGGAAGATAGAAAAAATCCCATCCTTTTTTCCTTTTTTCCCATTTGTTTTATTGTGGGCCATGAAGATATGTTTCATCATTATACCCTATAACTTCTAATAGATAACTGTTATATTTTCTAAGACACCTGTATATGACTGTATAAACTTATCTCTTTAGATCTGATATAATTTGTTTGAATAAATATACATACTTAAGCTTTATGATGCTGATAGTTTTAAGATCAATGAAATCTGTGATTTTGAATGTTTTTGTATGTAGATTTATCTTGGAGGATGTGATGGTATTTTTGGCGTTTTCTTCCATATTTTTTCCAATATTTAGCTAGTTACGTGCTAGTCGTAATAAAATACTTTATAAAAATGTACATAATGACATACTATTATAATGGAGGTCGCATTAAGATTTTATAAAATGGCCGCTCCAGTAATAATAAATTTGCATTTAAGTCCCAAATTGTTTACAATCCCATAGATTTATAAAGAAAGTGAATTAGATAGGATTTTTTAAAGATGCCATTTTTATATGTAATTTTAATATTTTATTTTCCAACAAAATATCTCATTCATATGTCAATAAGCAGTACGAAACCATAGCAATAATAGTGAAACCAATCGCATATTTTTCATCTATTATAAGCCACATTTTCGCTTAGTGAGGCGATAACCGCTTACCATCAGGCGGATGAATTAAAAAAGTCGTGCTTGTGCGTTGTACCAATGCTTTGCGTAAATGTCGTGGAACAGCAAATGGCCGCTAGATATTAAGCAATGTCAAAAAAAAAAACAAAGGAAGCGGAAGATATCAATCTTTTTATAATAGACACATTATTTTTGTATTTTTTTATTTCACAAATACATTTTTAACTTGAAAATGATTTCTTCGAACTTCATATTCAAATTTTTTTTTATTTATTCCTCTCAATTTATAAAATAACAACAATAATTAGGTAATAGGTTCTTAACAGAAATTAAATACTAATCCACAGTCATTTATTTCCTTCTTTCACTTTCACAATCTGATCGTATTTCTGTTAAATGTATTTTCTGCTGTACTTAGTTAAAAGGCATACATATAGGCATTTGATAGAGTCGTACGAAAGGAACGAGGCGTGCGTTAGGGTTAACGGTGGGATGTCACACTGGTTTGATGTGAAGTCGGGGGTCAAACAAGGGTGTATCATGTCTGCCTGGCTGTTCATTATATATCTAGATAACTGTCTGAGAGCACTAAGAACGCACGGATGTGGAGTGAAAATGGGAAACTTAGTGGTCAACTGCCTACTATACGCCGATGACGCGGTTTTACTGGCGTCATCAGAGGGCGAACTGCAGTCACTAGTTACCATAATGAAAGAGGAATGTGAAAAGAAGGGCCTGCGCCTAAACGCTGGCAAGACTAATGGGCAAATTCTAGAGCAAGTGAATGAATTTGTATATCTAGGAAGCATATTCACATGAGATGGAAAGTATGCAAAAGATATTGAAAGAAGGATAACAGCCGGAAATAAGGTGAATGGAACCTTGTCGGCGTTGATGGGCAGTAAAAGTCTGAGCAAGAATGCTCGAGTTGCTGTCAATAACGCGATATTGGTACCTGCCTTATTGTATGGCAGCGAATCCTGGGTATGTCAGAGGAAGTATGAAAATAGCTTGAATGCAGTTGAGATGCGATCTCTTCGAAAAATGTGCGGCGTAACGATATTAGATCGAATCCACAATGAAGAGATTCGCAAATCAACTGGCGTGAATGAGGGCGTGATTGTAAAGATGAAGAAAGGCATGTTACGTTGGTTTGGACACATTGAAAGGATAAGTTTAGAAAGATTGACGAAACAGATATACACAGCAAAAGTGTGTGCAAGAAGAGGCAGAGGAAGGCCACGTTCCAACTACCTAGATCAAATAGATCGGACTCTCAAGGACGGGAACGTTAAGAGTACTCGAAACCGACGAGCATGTATGAAGAGACTGATGAATGTGGACGAAGCGAAAAAGGTATGTAAGTCCAGAGAGAACTGGCGCTCTATACTCTCTGCCTACCCCGTTAGGGACTTGGCGTGATGATATGTATGTACTTAGTTAAAAACCAAATAGAATTCACCTCACCTACTTACTTCGGTTTTTCTTGTAACTATTTCTGGATGCGTGCTAAATCTAAGTAAAATAATAGTATGTATTAGAATAATAATCAATCTGTTTTAAATTCAATGTCTATTTCATGTTATAAGTGCACAAAGTTTATATACTCTATTATTATAAGGCTATAAAAATTGCATTAATTTACCATAAATAAACAGAGCGTTAAAGTTATTTGTTGAAGTTGAAAATAAAAAGTTCTAACATATTGTATCTATGGCTTTGATATACCTACAGTCTGATGCAATGGATATATCGTAATATTATGCGGTATTACCGACTATTTAACTGTCTAAGCAGTTTGAATCTCTTTTTTCCTATAAAATTATGCCTTTATCTCAATATTTTTACAAACCTATACATCCTGTTTTTGTATGTACACATGGTAGAGATATTTTAATTGAAATAGTTACAAGATCCCTTGGAGGGATGAATATATGTTGTTGACATGATCTCCTTAAAAGCTTTAGCTTCTTATAGGTTATGCTCTCATTTAATTTCAAGTTTCACTGCTTCTTCAAAAACAAGTATGTTTTACTTTAAAGAAATATTATAACTTTTGAGACCTGGTGGTCTTTGCAAGCCTCGTGAGAGAATCGGCGTGATGATATATACATATGTAGGCTTTAAAAATAATGTTTATGCACGGCAAGTAACTTTCTCTTCTTAATATGAGCACAAAAACATATTCAGCTTGTTTTAAAAACATAATAAATTGTCTTGAATTTCATATTTTAGTCTTAAATTAGCTTTTCGTTCGTTTGCCTCGTTAAAAAGGCGTTGATATTGTAACAAAACGATTTGCATTTAATATTACGATTATACTTAATCCGAAGCCAATAAAGTTATTGCCTTGAATCACTATCTTCCCGCCTGCTGCAGGGTTATTTTGCAGCAAAAATAAAGTGTTTTTATTTTAAAGTAAATGTTAAAATTATACGTTTCAATATTTTAAGTTTTAAGAGTAAAAAAATACAACCTATTTTTAAAGTTTCATTTTGTATGTCCCTATCTCATATACTTATTTTTTAGAACCAGCTAGATTAATATACATGTTTGAATATTAGAGCTGCAATCGCTAAACAATGTAAGGAGCCAAGTAATGTTTTTTTTTTACAAGCATTTCTACTCCATTAAAACTACTGCAGTTGTTTAAACAGTAACGCGTAAATAGTACCGCAGTATTTTCTCATACATTTATTTCAATAGTCATTTGCTCAAGTGTTCATCGACTTGGGTTACACTAAATTGGTCCCTAGTCTGTATTTCAACCGACTGTACCAAATTGCATATGCACTCAAGAGAAAGATTCGATATGTTTCAACGTCCTTAACTATTTTGTGTAAGATTGTCACAAAACTATCGCAAAGTATTATTTAGGTGTACTCAAACTATCCTTATTCTATGAGTGATGTTCTATATTACGGGTGATAAGATGTATATTTATATATATTACGCTCGTGTTATAATTTTTATCAATATTGTTTTGGGAGAAATACTTGTTTTGGAATCTTTATTGGTAGCTTTTCTTAGTACCATATACTGGCAACATTTATGAAAAATTGGCAGCCGCCATTAATTTACTGTCATTGCCTTGTCAACGAGTCGTGGCCGTAGTTTTGCTTGCCGAAGTGCCAATTTCAATTTTTAAAATCTACAAAAAATCGACCGAACATGAGTGCTAAATTACAAGAGTACAAAGCAACACTCGAAAGCCATTTAAACGACAAAAGCAAGCCATGGACGAAATATTTTGAGAAAGCCGAGCTGAAAACCGGCGTTAGTCGGGTGTACCTTTTTATCGGTGAGTAAAATTTTTCTTACGTTTATTTATAACTTTAGCTGTGGATTTAACTCTTATTTTGTTGTGCAGGGTTGGTGGCGTTCACTGGTTTATATTTAGTCTTTGGATTTGGTGCCGAGCTTATTTGTAACTCGATTGGTTTCGTGTATCCCGCGTACATGTCGATGAAGGCTCTGGAATCTCCACAGAAGGATGACGACACTAAATGGCTGACGTATTGGGTGGTATACGCCTGTTTTTCAATCGTGGAGTACTTTTCCGACTTCATCGTGGGTTGGTTCCCACTGTACTGGTTGGCAAAGGTAATTATTTGTTTCCATATGTTTCGCTATTGTCACAACTTATACGGAAAATTAGTACTATTTAAGTAACAATTTTAGCTTATGTACCAATACCCAACAGTACAATTACGTGTGAGATGACAACAACCAACAAAAATGTGGTATTTTTTTTTAATACAGTCTCCATTATTGAAATGGTTCAAAGATATTTCCTTAGCATACAAGAAATATTATCAGGTTTTTCTCAAGCCTAAATTATATACTTATATATTGAGTATATTTAGAGATTGTCAATACAGCAATGTTACAGGTATATAGAGTAAGACATATTTTAATCTGTCTCATTGCGTTTCTGAGACCTTATAAGATTTTAGAGGATTTCCAGTGAGGTGCCTCAATGTCATCAGTACTGCAAATAGGTATACATATTGTTATGCCAAGGCCCTAATGGGGTAGGCAGACAGTATAGAGTGCCAGTTCTCTCTAGCCTTACACACCTCTAGGTCACTTTTTTAAACTAAGAATAAAGGTGATAAATGTTTATAAAGTTCATACAATAGTTATGCAATATATTGAAATAGATTTATGGAGCATTGCACAACTCAAAATGTTGACCGGAAGTTACTTTCAAAGAAATATTCGGTAATCAATTCTGGTCCATATGAAGGGTTGTAGGTGATTTGTTCTTGAATGTGTACAGTGTGATGTAGGTTCGTACTGATTATTGTAGTGATTCATCAAGAATACATATGTATATGCATACATACATATCATCATGCTGAATCCCTCACCAGAGTAGGCAGAAAGTAGAATACATAATAATAAAGGGGTTATTATTATTGTTCCTTAACTTTGACATTAACTTATCTTTCAAATTAACTAGCTATGTTTCCTCTTGATGTAATGAGGCAACTGCTGTAATTGTCTTCCTTCTATAGTAACATTCCATATTATATAATTAATTTGTCTAGAGTTTGATACAGCTTGAGTAACGGCGATGGACTCGCCATCTGTCACGTTGGCACCTAATATACCTCTGGCGGAAAGTGGGTGTGTGGGTATTACCTAGACACCTCTGCCTACCCCTTCTAATTATTATTATTGATACAGCTTATTACTACAAGTGATGCAATGTGGTGTCACCAATGCTAAATTGGACTTGCTTACATTTATGTAGGGATATCTATATTGAAAAAAATATATATATACTCCCAAATATTTTTGAATTTATTCATTATAAACAATATTGCAAACTAACAAACGCTGAAATCTTTCCTCTTTGTGACATCAGCAATACTGACATACAAACTGTTCTCCAGAGCTAATGTTGATGAAGATATTAAAAAGCAATTATCTTAATCTTTTTAGAGACTTTGTACCTGTAATGTACTATAAATCAAGTAGGGAAACAGCACCCTCAAACATTTAGGTGCCAGCGTGATAAATGGCGTGTCTGTTGCGGTTTCTCAAGTGTCACGTAATTGAAGTTAGGTATATACTTTTCACATGCACAAAGTAACAATACATTGTAACCTAGTCATTAACGAAGTGATAACATGTAAAAGTTATGACAAGAGACCGTCTTATCATGCTCTTATCTGAACTATTGTATTTCTCCCTTATCATAGCAGTTGACACATTGAGCTGCGTCTGATATCAATGTTGCTAAGAGATTGAAAGGAAGTCAGTTGTTTTTTTATAATTTATATATATAGGTAACTGCTATACTGTGCCCAAATACATGACGTTGACATAGAGTGGTGTTCCACTCATAAAAAAATACCATTAAATGACCAACAAATTTATTCCATGGATGCTCATTCCATATGTCCTTCGTTGTCCTTGTCACCGAGATTCTTTTAAAATTTTTGATTAAACTTTCTTGTGAATGAATACACTTTATCTGGTCAGTCAGGAAAGTCACGATATCCCACGTTTACTATGGTAGTATATATCCACAAGGGTCCCCGAAGGGGTAGACATAGGCAGAGGTAGTACCCACACACCCACTTTCCGCCAGAGATATATTGTTGGTGCCAACGTGACAGGTGGCTTGTCCATCGCCGTTACTCAAGCATGACTATGAATTTCTTCTCACTAGTATGCAGGTTTCCTCTCGATGTTGTCCTCAAAGCTCGTTGTGTGACAAATCACTGTACCTTAGTTAAGAAACACACATTGGTACAGTCGGGTTTCGACCCTGCAATCTTTGTGTAGCAGGCAACTATTCGAACGACTCGGCCATCACAGCACGATTTACTGTGGTTTAATAATAATTTTAAGGATAGTTTCATAACGTTTAATATGCTAAAACAAATAATCGGAGTGAAATATGTGGCCGAGAGAATAGAGCGCCAGTTCACTCTAGACTTGCATACCTCTTTCGCTTCGTCCGCATTCATCAGTCTCTTCATACACGCTCGCCGGTTTCGAGTACTCTTGACATTCCCGTACTTCACTCCTTTGACCGGCGATATATTTAGGTGCCAACTTAACGATTTTTAATACCTACTTGTTTCTATCCCCTCACAGTCTTACGCGGGATGTTTTCCTTCACCTTTAAGCTCAAGAGAAAGACTCATTGGTACATACATACCAGAGGTGCTTGGACCTGTAATTTTTGTTCAATAACCTTGCTACTGCGGTTTTGGGTACAATTGTAGTGAAGGTTCATTTTACCTTAACAAGTTAACGGGTAATGACATAATGAGTATTACCTTTTCTGTACGGTCGTGAATGAATAATTAGTTTACAGGTTTCGTTATTTCATGACAGCAGGTACTTACCTAGTTGGCGTGTTTTCGTAGTGAACAGACGAACGTAGGCTTTCTAGGTCAAATAATTAAGGGTAATTAAAAAGTTATTTGTAGTTTTGTTTTTTAATTGCTTTACTTTTGGTCTTACATAAGATATGTAAGGAGTGTTCGTAATGTTATACTTATATTTGGCGCACTATTCTCTGCATGCCTTTGCCTTGTAAGGAACTCGGTGTGAAAAAATCATTGTAGTGAAATATCACGCTAGCTTTACGGTGAAGGAAAACATCGTGAAGAAACTTGCATGCGCTGTAGAAGTAATCCAAAGAAAAAGCTCGGCAAAATGTGGGAGTGATTCTACCCCTGATTAACCCTTCTAGGTAATTGCGTGAACGCATTCGAATTTGAAAAAACAAAAGAGATTTGATAATGAATCGTAAAAATTTCAAATTCATAGGACACTTAAGGATGGGAGCGTCAGGAGTATTCTAAACCAGCGAGCATGTATGAAGTCGCTGATGAATGTGGATGAACTGAAAGTGGTCTGTAAATCTGGAGAGCACTGACGGTCTACTCTGTCTGCCTAACCCGTGAGGGTCGGCGTGATAATATTAATACATATGTATTTACAATTAAATAAATATCTTCACAATTGCAGTGCGTCTTCATAATCTGGTGCTACCTGCCTACCGACTTCAACGGATCCCTGGTGATCTACCACCGTATCATCCGCCCCTACTACCAGAAACACCACGGAAACATTGACAACATGGCCTCTTCTGGTAAGAACTTAACACATGTATCTATATTGAAAACAGTCATGTCCGGTCTAGTATTTCGACAAGCTTCTTTGCAGCACCAGTATTTCGTAAGGACACAAAGACACATTTTAATAGACAGATGTAAGGATAGATCAAGTAACAATAGACTTCTCAGAATTGGTCGTGCTTTATACTGGGGCAGTACCTCCAATTTACAAAATAACGCAAACACTACCTGGAAAAGTGCGTTTCAGTTTAGTGTGTTATTGAGGTGAGTAAGGTTACCAGAATTCCATATGGAATGACCGAGCTGCCATTCCACATGGATTGAGGAGAGGGGGGACGTTTTATTTATTACTAGCTGTCTGCTGTTAGTAGTGTGTAGCCCGCAATTTCGTCCGCGTGGAATTGAACAAAAAAAAATTGTTCAGTTTCAAAATAAAAGTAGTCTAAGTTATTCCTTTTAACATCAGCTATCTGCCAGTGAAAGTCCCGTCAAAATCGACCCACCGTTTCAGAGATTAGCCGGAACAAACAGACAGACAAAAATGTTAAAACATTATGTTTTGGTATATGTACCGTGTATATATCCGGTTATTTTAATACTAGCTGTGCCCGCGACTTCGTCGGCGTGGACGGCTTTTTTATCTTTCGTAAAAATGTTTTTTTTTTCAATAAAAAGTATCCTATGTTACTTCTAATACCTCCAATAATATGTGTACAAAGTTTCATGGTGATCGGTTTAGTAGTTTTTACGTGAAAGCGTAACAAACAAACTTACATTCACATTTATAAATTAAAGTAAGGATTACAAACAGACACTCCAATTTTATTTATTTGTATAGATTTATTCTGCTAACAAAACGATTCCTCTCTATGAAGACGCGCTTGTGGTAATAGATTAGTCGGTTTTTTTTCGTTGAATACGTTCAGAAGTCACAAGTAACAAATAACGTTAATTACGTTTACATACAATTGATTACAATACAAATATTAAAATAGGAATGTCAATAAATACTTAATGTCTTATCATAATTAATTAAAAGCAAACTATTTGTACTGTGCATCAAATTAAGATTAACGGTTAACATTCAAAGGAATCGTACAAAGGTTTAAAGAAATCTAAAGAGAATTATAAAGTCTGTCTCCTTGTCATCTAAAATACATTTGATCCCGACGAAAGGAGAGTTATTAAGGGTCCTTGTGCGAATACGTTCATAAATTTCAATTAGTTCTTAGTATAATTTCAAAGTATAAATGTGTTTGCTTTTAGCTGTAAGCTTATATTATTGGCTGTAATAATAAAAAATAATAATAAACGTATAAAGAAAAGTTTTCTTTGTACTCGTTTCAGGGACTACTGTACGATCTGAAAAAAAATGTATTTGGTTGACCGTTTATTGAATAAGGCTATGTATAGGTTATGTTACTACCTAAACGAGGCAATAAGTTAACGCTGGAGGAATAGCTTGTATTTTTAATTTAGGTCCGATACACACGGAGGATCGGAGATCGTCATTGTTTTGTCAAAATTCTCAACAATTTTTGTATCCTTGTAGAAAATCACTGATAATCGTGAAGAACTAAGAAAGAATAAAATAAACATACGCGTGAAATAGGCTCTGGTAACCGCTTACCATGTAGAAATAAGCTCTTTTATCTATAGATTTAAATCTACGTATGACGAAGTAAACTAGGCTTGATATATTTTTATTACGTCTAACAGCTCTATAAAATATACAGAGTAAGAGAATTAGCACTAATTAATTTTTCAATTAAAAACTTAGTACAAATTTAGAAGTTGACATTTATTATCTATATATTATAAAGAGGATATTCACAATCTGAGTTTACCTCAGTCTTTATCCACCCTTATAGTAAATAGATTAGGGTTTGTTTTAACTGTTCCAATTACTTTTTTTATGCTTTAGTCGACTCTTGAGATGAAAATATTAAATGCTATATTAATTTTAGAATTTAATGATGAATTGATCGATATCGTGAGGAATGCGAACATTAATATCGACAAAACATTTACGGCATTCAAGAAGACTCTCAAGGAGCTCCACAAAGATTGAATGTGTACTCTATTCGCAGGTACATAGTATGTACATTCGCTTGTCAAGCTTTGCATGGCTATTGGGAAGCTTAGGGCATTAGCATTGTGGGTAATAATAATAATTATTATTTATTGTTTTTGAATTAATATCACTACTATCATGTGGGCATATAAGTAACTAATCAGTATCTTCAACTTTGCACAAGGGTTCTCATAAGAGGGTTAGGCCGAGTTGAAATAGCCGCATGTTTTCCTATATATATAGTATATACATCTTATACGTCTTCCCACATTTTTTCTCTGATAGAAAAGTCTGAGATGAAAATATAATTGTATAAACAGGAAAGAGTTAATTGTTTGTAAAATCTTATTTGTAGTGGATAAACTCAAATAATATATATATCCTCACGCCTTCCCACAAGGGTGCCCGAAGGGGTAGGCAGAGGTGTATAGGTAATACCCACTTTCCGCCAGAGGTATTTAGGTGCCAACGTGACAGATGGCGAGTCCATCGCCGTTACTCGAGCACGACTATACATACGCCTTTGAATTTCTTCTCAGACGTATGCAGGTTTCCTCTCGATGTTTTCCTTCACCGTAAAGCTCGTGGTGTGACTAATCACTGTACTTAAGTTCAGAAAAACTCATTGGTACAGGCGGGATTCGAACTTGCGACCTTTGCGTCGCAGGCAACTGCTCGAACCACTCGGCCACCACGGCAAATAATATTTACCTCACCGATTTTTATTAAATATTTCACCTTTCAATTTATGCCGGAGTAAAGATTATAGAAGAAAGAGATATTCCGGAGAGAAGAGGAGAATTGATTATCCTCTACCCAAGGTAGCGGATAATCAATTCTAACGCGAGTGGAACCACGGGAGTACGGTTCGCTTACGGACTATAAATGTGACTGTACCGTGCTTTTAATATTTATATAGCTAGTGCCATCCACGAAGACGACCCCACTATTCTTCCCTATAGTTTATAGTGCAAGTGTGCAACCTTCTATAATATTAGAGTATTATCGGTACACACTGATTATCTATGAGTGCACGGGTCATACTCCTAGCTTCCCGCGACCACCTCGTCTAGAAATTGTACGGGCACGACTTCGTGAATGGCACTATATATTTATGTTTGTTTATTGTTACGTTGTGACTTGTGATCGTACCGGGATATTTATGTTTAAATAAGACATATTTCAATAATAATAATCAACTCTGCATATCACACTTAAATTTCAACCCCTGTTTATATACAGGTCAAAAATGTGATAGGACCCAATGAAAGGAAGCAGATAAAAGAACTTTAACTAAGAACTGAGTTTAGAGAAATTCTGAACAAGGAATTCGTATAGGACCACCAGGCACATCTATTTTCTGTACGAAATAACGGATATATTTATTTATTTATATATTCACTAGCTTATGCCCGCGGCTTCGCCCGCGTGGAGTTTGAAAAAGTAGCTTATGTATTTTCCTGCTAGAATCGGTTCAGCCTCTATGCCGCAAAGAGCATCATACTTTGTATATAATATTAGAACTTTGAATTCTCGGGATGAAAAAGAGTAGCCTATGTCATATTCCAAGGTATGAGCCATCACGATATCAACTTTCATACAGCCGTTTTACCGTGAAAGAACCGCAAGCATCCAAACTTACAAACTTTCACATTTATAATATTAGTAAGATACTTGTATGAATAGGTGCTTATTTATTTTTCGTATCAAAGCAGACAAAAGGGCACCGTTTAGAGGTATGGACGTGAAAGAAGTGAGACGCGGGGAAATAAAACAGGGGCAGACCAACGTGCGTGAGTTAGTGCAAGGCGCTCACAACAAGATACAGCGTAATATCAAAAAATTAGGCGAACATTGATTGCACTCGCATAGACAAGATACCTAGCTCTGTGTATGTTTTCTTAATTTTTTTCTGTAGTTTGGCAATCATTTTATTTTATTGTTTATATCAATCAACCTTCAGGAATTAAAAAAAAAGTAGAACCCGTTCACCGAATATACCAAAGGTATACGAAATTGCCACAGACAAACTCAGTTTGCATAATATGATCGTAGTGCTTATATAGAGTAGTTACATTAAGTAAATAGATAACAATTCCATTTGACACTCGATACACGTGAATTCTGTCTATTATTTTCATCTATGTATGTGTGTATATCGGTCCCATAGGTATGCCTTCTTTAAGATTTCGTTTATGTATTTGTAAAAAACAAACATTCATGTTTTTTTTTATGTTTAAATCTCTTACAAAAATTTCATACAGTCCTATCAACAAAATTCCGGTGAATTGTGCGTTTATTTACCAAAATTACTTATTATAGGTAAATCGGATTAGAGCAGTTAAAATTACAGAAACACTTGGTAAGTTTCCAAACAATAACAGCTTCCAGTTTGACATCTGGCAGGAAATATATAACACCAGTTGTAGACTTTTGACCATATGGCTTTAATTTTAAGACTGATTTTGCTTTGCATAATGGCTTCTTTCCATTTAGACTACACATAACAAAGGCACGGCTGTGAATTTGTATTAACATTTAGTAAAAATATTTAAACGCTATATTTTCCTTTCATGAATACTTTTTGCTTTTACGTCACTACTTTTTATAAGGCGACAAATAACTGTACTAAGTTCAAGAAACTTTTATTCTTGAACTTAGTACAGTTTTGAGATAAAATACAGACGCATGAAAGCGAAGTGTGCTACTACCCCTTCGGGAACTATTCCGAACACCAGTCTATCATAAGTTACTATTTATTTAAAACAAAGCATAGCGTTTTTTTAATTCGGTGCTTCTTTGTTTTTCGCTTCCGCTTGTTTTTTTTATAATGCGCTTAGTAGTTCTAACACTTAGTTTCACTTATCATATTCATATACATATTCTTTTGTCAGCGTTTTGCACTAACCTTTTAACTGGGGATATTTTCTGCCAGATGCAATAATATTAACCTAACGTCTGCTCCTGTCGCTGTATATCTTTTTGAGTACTAACGTTGTCCTTTATAAGTATATATATTTAATTATAAATATACATGACACTTTACATGTAATTATAAAATAAATATAGACGTTTTACTGGTTAAATATTTTGGGGTATTTTATAGCATTGCATGTAATAATATAAATTATATATCCTCACGCCTTCCCGCTAGGGTCCCCGAAGGGGTAGTCAGAGGTGTATAGGTAGTACCCACACACCCACTTTAATAACGGATGTTGGGAAATACGTGCGTTCGATTTTTTTTATCTGAATGCGATTCGTCGCAATCCTTTTCTAACTGGAGGGTACACGGAAAAATATTGAACCAGTTTAAAATAACTGCCAGAAGAAATGCTGAAATAAACCCATCGTTATTCATTTAAAATTGGTTCCCTATTTAGTGAAGGTGCATGCCAGGTGCCAATTTTGCTCGTAATCGCGTGTCGCATGTCCCCTTACCTGAACATCGTTTAAGAGTATACTAAAAGCATGCAGAAGTTCTGATATCGAATTGTTAAAAACTCCCATAGCTAAACTAGAGTTACTCTCTGTAATGTCCTAATCATTGTGTGAAATTAGGAGGATTATAATGAGTATTCAAATGTTACTCTTAATAATAGCATTAAATATAATATGTCTAACTCTTTAGTAGCATAACCACAAACATTACATTACATCATAACACTTACGCCACAATTTACTGCGGCCATCTTGTACACTGGTATATTTAAATGGGCCGGGTTATACCTACCAACTCATGCATACAGATAATGTTGCGTTTATACATCGTAACTCATCAGTTCATTATAAAAACTCACTAGAATCCTAGGATATGCAGAAATTATATTTATTGAATTTAAATATATTATTATAATAAATGTTTTTTTTCAGCCTCTCGCTTAGTAACCGGTGTAATCAAGAAGAGCGATTAAACACATCTTTAACCTTATGTAAAGGAAGCTAAAGTACAAAATGTTTTTTGCACCCGCTTCAAACCTGAGCTTCGCAGCACATTAATTAACACGATAATATGACGTAACTATTAATTAAATATGCAAACTGTTATTATAATACACAATCAAATGAAGATTTATCATCAACTAAAAGGAAATTTAAATTGAGTACAGTTTCCACAAAACAAATCATCCTCCATGTAAAAATGAAATTACTTTTCACAACTGTGTTAATTGGCTGTTCAAGAGTTCGAATTTGACTTCACTTACATCTGACCCCTAAGTATTCTTGAATAATTATTGCAATGTCATGCCCCTATTTTAGTATCTGGATTGTGTCTGTAAGAATTTGAGGTTATATGCACAGAAATGAATTTATATTTCTACATCCAATGCAAACAATTAAATTTTTTACAATTAATCCCATCAATAACCATAAACCATAAACCCTATTATCATACAGCCAAAATTTTTATAGTTATATCTAAGTATTAAGTACATTTAAGATTTTTGTATCACTAAAAGTTTGCAGAATATTTTAGGATATGAGAGTTCAATGTATTCTTGTCCATGAAAAAAAAAATTATCATGATTTTTCTTTATTTAAAATTGGGAGCTTTTGGTTTTATAATATTCAAATGTTTTATTAGGTAAAAAACATGTGGCCTTAGTTTTAAATATATTTGTAGTATCTTTTCGGACTTGGCAACATCTTGTAGGGAGAAATATCCTTAGAAGTAAGCCATCTTAGTTTTTTGTAACTTTGCTTATCATATTTAAGATCTCTTTGTGGAACAATGAATTCAATGAAACCCGATTGATGTGCTTAGTTTAGTTTTCAGATATTGCTCAAGAGAAGTTCATAAAGATTGTCTGTTAAGTTTTTCTTTTTTTTTGAAGTTAATTAGTTAGGACTGCCCCGTGTGTTACCATGTTATAAAAATATCTTTTTTTTATAAGGATAATAAAAGCGAATATTTTTGTACCGTTTAAAATCCCATATTTGCATTTGTAAAATCATGTTTTGTGTAGTTTTCTATGCTTGCAATGGTAAATCCATTTATTGTGTCCTTGTTTGGCCCCCCATCAATGTTTGTATTCACTAGGGTTGACTTGCCTGTTTTCACTCCAATAAAAGGAATTCATTGTATTTTAACACTTGTTTTTCTATACACCTGATGTACACGAATAATGCAAAGCACGGAGGCGAATCCTGGGTATGAAGGAGTACGACAATAGTACGAAAAGCGCGGCGAAGTGATATTGGGGCCGGCGTAGATGGTGTTATTGTAAAGATGAAGAAAGACACATTGCATTGAGTTAGATATATAGCTTTACGGTGAAGGAAAACATCGAGAGGAAACCTGCATAGGTTTAAAAGAAATTCAAAGGCGTATGTATAGTCGTGCTTGAGTGACGGCGATGGACTCTCCATCTGTCACGTTGGCACCTACCTTACATACCTCTTGTGGAAAGTGGGTGTGTGGGTAGTACCTATACACCTCTGCCCCCTTGGAGACTGACCGGGAAGGCGGAAGGATATTATTATTATTTTATAGATATAAAGAGAAGATTGACGAAGTAGATATACAGTGCAAGTGTGTTGAAGAAGAAGCAAAGGAAGACCACATTCCAAGTACCTAGATCAAATCAATTACACTAGTAGTTTGAAATGTCAAGAGATCTAAAAATCTCTGAGCATATGTGAAGAGATTGATGAATGTAGATGAAAGGAAAGAGGTTTAAAAGTAGAGAACTTGCACCCTACCCTCTTTAACTATCCTGTAAGGGACTCAGTTTGGTAATATGTATGTGTGTAACTTAATTTTTTCCTCCAGACATAAAAGATTGATAATGTGATGGTTGTATAATAAAAATTTATCTTAAAGATATAAATATTTAAGTTAGTGCAGACATCATAACTGTAAATAATTATATAATTAGAAGTATGCAGAATGTATAGTTTAACAAGGTGTGGGCAACAAATAAAATTGGATTCATCATAAACTATTTACTATAGACTATAAATACAACTTAAAAAAGACTTATGATTCAGTTTTCTCCTGGACTTTGTCAGCTTCCTGTTTGGCCAGCAGTTCCCGTTCTGTCCTCCTGTTCCTCCAAGCAGTCATGTAAGATTTAGGGTGTATTGGGAAAAATCCTGACAAGCCTGTAAAAAAAATATAACATACAAACATATCATCACACCGAGTCCCTAACGGGGTAGGCAGAGATTATAGAGCAACAATTCTCTCTAGACTTTCTTACTTACTCATTCGCTTCGTCCACATTCATCAGTCTCTTCATACATTCTTGTCGGTTTTGAGTACTCTTAATGTTCCCGTCCTTAAGCATCCAATTGATTTGATCTAGGTAACTGGAACGTGGTCATCCTCTGCCTCTTATTGCACACACTTTGCTTTGTATTTCTGTTTTGTCAATCTTTCTTCACTCATCCTTTTTATTTGTCCAAAAATATAATAACATATATATCCGCATGGGGTACTCAGAGGGAGTTGAGAGTCATTTCTCTCTTGACCACTGTCATTCATCCGTCTCTTCATATATGCATATATGATATTACTCACCAAATAATTCAGCAACTGGTGTGGTGACATGGGCACCTTTGCCCAGCCAATACTTTATGCGTTCCAAATTCAGAGCCACCAATTTCTCATTGTTTATATTTGACATAGGATCATATGAGCCTAGTTGTTCAATAACTGGCTGGCTATTTAGTCTTTTACGCTAAAAATATTTCAGGTATGTAAGTGAATAAATCAAAATAATTATCGATGTATGAGCTTGGATACAACTCCGTATACATTACACAGCAGTCGTACAGACTACAAGTCTTAGTCTCACTCCTCACTCAATAACAGATATACTACAATTAATTTATGAAAATGTAATCTAGGGAGTTTTCTAATATAGCTACTCATTATGTTTTAACTGGGCTTTCTAGTTGAAGGACAACAAAAGAGACTTATCGGGCTTTGTGCGCTGGTCAAATAAAAATAAACATCAAAGAATATCATTCCCACTTACATGAGTAACAGAAATATGATAGAATGGCCGGTTGGTACAGCCATGACGGATTAAACGAATAGATTTAGCTGCTTTAGCAAAGTATCTGCCGGTACCACTAGCCGGGGGCAGCGACATAATGAATATTCACTTAATTCACTCACGAACGACGAATTCAAGTACTTAAATTACAAAAACTAACCTAAAACATTTGTGACATATGCTCTGACATTTGTTAAACTTTCGGTCGGGTTAAGCTTTTTTTTATAATTTACTAATGACATGGATATCAGCTTTTATATATTTTCTCTCCATCACAATACCACGTATTTCAATACTTCTAGGAGTTTTCAATGGCAAGCCCAACATAAGTGGCTCAAACACTTGTAGCTCCTTCGACAGAAAAATTTATTGTAGTGAAAATATACATTTATTTTACACTTTTGGACTATTAGGAGGGTATGTCTATTTTGATTCAATGATAATATATGATGATTTGATATTTTGATTATAACTTATCCTAAAATTTATATACGAAAATATCTATCTACGAGTGGTTTGGGTCAAATGTAACGTACCTAGCTAATAAATTCTTTCTTATTAGGTACATTATGAAATAATGTATTATTTTTTTATTAGAAAATTATATCTATATTATTTATATAAATTATATTTATAAATAGGTTTAGATAGTGCCATCCACGAAGACGTGCCCTACCAATTTCTAATTTCATTAACTAAGTTAGAATTAAGCTGGATCGTAACTCAAAAAGATGTGCATACAGCGTAATAGTTTTATAATCATTAGATCAGATAACATACTGTATAGATTTGCGGCTCTGAACACTAAATTATGTTCAGGTAATCCAGCTTCGTGGTACCAAGTTGTGTTTGCGTGATCTGGCTTGGCGGGATTACCTCTAGGTTGAGTTTTTGATTTGTAGGACCAATTCGTGTGGATCCTTTTTAATGAGGCGTTAGTATATTAACTGAACTGCACTTTATTATGCGTGAGAAATGAAATCCAGCATTATGCGAATATACAAATTTAATGTTGTGTGTTACAATACAAAAGGCGCGAAGAAGAGAAAAAATGTGTTATGTCAAAGTAGAATTTGGCGGCAAATTCGAATGTTAAGGGGAAGCCATCTTGTAGGCACAAATTCTGTTAAGGCGACGTCGGTTGGTTCAGTTATGCCTGAACACATACTTAAATCGAAAACATATCTTCATAACTCAAACATGCTGTGGTTTACAAATTACACTGGCGGCTCGCTAGCAGACAGTGGGAGTTAGTAGCGTTTCGATTTTGAACCGATGACTCTTGGGCTGGACCAAGAGTGGTAAAATTAATATTTTATCATAATTAAAAGGTTAACAAAACATACACAATATTTAACACGAAACGAATATAATCAGATCCAAAACAAAATCCTGTATCGCTCAATATTTTTCTTACATTTAATTTCTCGATGTACCAGGGTTACATAAAATGTAGGAGTACTTTCAGTGTAGTATGGTTAGCGTGTCAGGCGAAATACGGTGCCGCCACTAACGACCGACGCAACCTATGTGTAATTTTTTACGAGACGCGCACTGTTTTAGCGATTCGCTGCTTTTCATTCATTGCGCGAACGGTGAAAGAGATGTTCGACGAAAATTATCGATAGTTCTAAGCTGTCGATGTAATGTCAATATATTTGTATATCTGTGGCAGCTTTGTGGTAAGGTATATATAATAAGGTATATATACCCTGTAGACAAATAGTTATATACTTTAGGACAGTTTCATACAAATTTACCCATGCCCAAACTACTTTGGGTACTAGACAATGATATACAAACATATTTAGATACGGACGGGAACGTTTAGAGTACTCAAAACCGACGAGCATGTATGAAGAGTCTGATAAATGTAGACGAAGCGAAAGAGGTATGTAATTCTAGAGAGAACTGGCGCTCTACACTCTCTGCCTACCTCGTTAGGGACTCGACGTGATGCTATGTATGTATGTATACGTATAGATACTTGGGATACAAAGGAACAAATTCTTCTTTACACAAATGTCTGCCCTCAGCCGGAAACGAACCCAAAACCAGTGTTTTGCATCCAAGTTTTCTGAATAATTATGAAAAATAGTTAATTAAACAAAACTAAATAAAACAGCTGTCTCAACTCGTCCTACGCGCGTCTGCCAAGAAGGCTGGCAGCAGTGCTACGATGTATAGC
Source organism: Drepana arcuata (assembly GCA_016069955.1). Taxonomy (NCBI): domain Eukaryota; kingdom Metazoa; phylum Arthropoda; class Insecta; order Lepidoptera; family Drepanidae; genus Drepana; species Drepana arcuata. The sequence continues at coordinate 1,576 of JACCPG010004990.1, read as the reverse complement.
AATGCTGACTTTTTGCGCAAGATAAATATCAGTCTCCTTTTCACCAGAGGCCTCGGTCAAACGACCTCTTTTTGCAGCAGATTTTGGGGCAGAAAGTGTCAGCCCCAGGGCCCATAGTGAATAACCTAAAGAAACGTAAAATATATGTTGGTAATTGTTATATGTCGGTAATACAGTTCCCATCACTAGTCTCTTCCCGATTGCTAGCAGAGTCTGACCGACATAAGGCGACCTTACTATTGAAAGGGACAGCAACATACACACGACACGAGCGCGGCAGAGACAAACGACATAAGTGGGTCACGGGACTAACGCCGTCTTTGAACAAACGCTTTTCAAAGCGCTGAAATGCTGAAAAACACCCGACGTGGAGTATAGGTGGCTGAAAACAGCACGCTATAAATAGAACCGGCTTTCGTAGTTGGTTATAATTAATGATATAGGCTATTTTAGACATTATTCTGCATTTTTGTGCGATCTTAATTTTTATCTTTTTAAACTAATTAATATATCTCTGGCGGAAAGTGGGTGCATGGGTACTACCTATACACCTCTGCCTACCCCGTTGGGGACTCGGCGTGATGATAATATGAGCTGTGGTGGCCGAGCGCAAGATCGAACCCTGATTGTACGAATGAGTTTGATTTTAACGTAAACATACTGACTAATCTCACCACGAGCATTACGGTGAAGGAAAACATAGCGAAGAAACCTGCATGCTTTTCAGAAGGAATTTTACGTCGGGCTTGAGAAACGGCGATAGACTCGCCATCTGTCACGTTGACACAATTAATAAATAAATCCGTCGAGAAGAGAGTCGTTACATCTCTGCCTGCCCTCTCCAGGGCCCTTGCAGAAAGGCGTGAAGATATTAAGGTTTTTACGTTTCAATATATGGAAAAAATATATTTGTTTTAAGTGTTTATTACACGAATACCTACTTAGGTTACAAGACAAGTTACCCATTATCTTAAACTTTTTGGATTTACTTCAGTCGTCTTTGAATCTACCTAAAAAAAAACTTAGAAAACGGAGCATAATATTTGTATCAACTGTCGCAATGGTCTAGATGTGCATGTAGGCACCAACGAAGTCAAGATTGCAGATTCAAATACAGTAAATCACTACGTCGGCACCTAAATATATCTCATCCAATATAGGTGTCATTTTTTTTTTATATACATATAACAAGAGTGGCAAACAAGCATACGTCCCATATACACACGGAAACGGTTACCGCAGCCTATTCACGCTCACGATACCGAAGCATCACTTGCGTGTTGCTACTCTGTGTTCGGAGAGTTATAGTGTGTTGGCAGCATAATGGGTTTAATCCCTCTGCTTCCAACACAATCTAACAATCCTCCCTCCTCCCCAAGGAGCTCATTACTGGAAACCTTATTCACCGTGTGGGAACACAACACAATAAATTGTGTTATTTGGCTACGGACGTCTGTAAGGTGGAGGTCCTGCCCCAGTCGGGCAGCTCCTAATTCGAACGGGAAACCCGTTATGCCCTACCTCTCTTATGTCATGTCGTAGGTGTCACCTTTATCAATTTTGTATGGGATTATAA